>JAHWFP010181525.1:24560-63357 GCA_023313725.1 Lithobius niger | reverse complement strand
TTCGCGAACTTTAGACATGTAGTTTTCGTATCTTTTTGTGTGTTGACATTTTTTTCTGAAGAAGGTGAACGGGTGTCGACTTCACCGAAAATTCAAGGAACTTTGTTGTGTTTCTGCCAGGTGGTTGTGTGCGTTTTCCTGTTGTGTCGTTTTCAAACCACTGTAGACGCCGGTTGCCTGTATTTTGTGAAGCATTTGAGCAAGTTTTCGTTGAGATTTCCTGAACCGGTAAGAAGGAAGGGATGATAGCTCTTAACCTTTGTTTACATAGGCTAAAGGAGTTGTGCTAAACTTGCAGTGACCTACAGACCAGTCTATACAGTATTAGAGTTAAGACTTCAAGCATTACAGTGCTGCAACGGCTAAATAAGCCTGCTTCGGTAATAGCAAATAAATGGCATGCTTTTAACAAATTTCTAATTGGGTGACACGGACAAAAGCATTAGGGTTAACCCTACATCTAATGGTGGATATCCTGAATTTAACTTTAGCTACAAGGGACACTTGGTGTTAACCAAATTTCAAAAATATTGAAAACAATCCGCAAAAAGATTAAAGAATGTTTGCCACGAATGAGACTCACAAACCCTGATGCAACCAAGATTATCAGGTTATCTTAAATTGATTTTTTTTTACATCTTGTACGGAGATGTCATCCTATTACATGTGGATCCTTACCCCCACAAAAAAAATATAACAGGTGTCCATACTAACAGATATCACAGTATTTTCCATTAATTGTGTTGCTTAATTTTAATTATTCAATTTTTTTTTAATTTTAACTAACTGGCAACACCTCTGCACCATTTGAAATGGAATGACCAGCCATCTTTTTGCAGCACGAACGCTAGAATTTTTGAAACCATAATTTCACAATCACCAATAACAAAAACCACCACAGTAAGGAGACCAAAAATCCCACAAGGGTAGCGACGACACCAAAATGGCTGCCACAAATTCCTCATCCCAGTGCCTCCCCATACCACGATTGGCTCAGGCCACAAACTTGGTGGCAGCTATTCCGGCACCAACAACAATACTTTCTATTGCAAGAAGTTGACAAGTCCCTTCATCATTGTAAGTCTTTTGCAATAAGCCAATGTATCAAAATTTCACTATGGTGGTGGCGTCACTATGGCTGCGAGAAGCATTTTAACGTTAAAAAAATTATGTTTGAAAATAAGCGTTTGAGATAACAGCCACACACAACCACCTGGCAGAAACGACAAAGTTCCTTGAATTTTCGGTGAAGTCAACACCCGTTCACCTTCTTTAGAAAAAATGTCAAACACACAAAAAACGTCCGAAAAATACATGTCAAAAGTTCGCGAATTCCAGATTTCCAAAAAAACCACCACCGAAGCATGCACTACCCAAAACCCCACAGGGGTAGCATCAAAATGGCTGCCATCAAGTTCATCATCCATTTATCTTAAGACACCCGTGATTTGGTTCACACTACTAACTTGGTGGCAGCCATTTTCTACTGCCGAGTTTTTGCAATATGCCAATCATCACTCAAAAATCCACCACCAAAATATTTTACCAAAACCCAACAAGGGTAGAGATAGCATGAGAGTGGCTGCCAGTAAGTACTGGATACCTTAATCTTTAAGACAACGCGATGGATTTAGACCACGAACTTGGCATCTATTTTACTCAACACTTTGGTTTCTGTTAAGAATATCGAGCATTCGCCTACTTTGGTTTTTTTGAAGCACTTAAAATAATTTTAACTGCAAACTCAATGAAATTTTAGGTGGAAATTTTATACATTGAGCGAATTTTCGGTGAGAACTCATTTTCTTCAGGCCTCCACTACACGAGTTAACGAAAATTATTCAGTGGTAAAAACGGGTAATGTCGTTATATACAACATATACAGAGATTCGAATCTGTGTATGTATTGTATACAACGGCATTTCCCATTTCTCCCACTACGTTACAATTTTCGTCAACTTGTGTAGTGTTTAAAGGAGGCTGAAGGTGACCGTTCTCCCCAGAAGCAGAATTTTCTGCCAGAGTCTACAACACCAATCATCGGGAAAAAATTATCTGCATCTAATCATTTTTATTGTATCGTTGCCCACATGTTTATTGGTTTTTACTGAATAACTTTTCAGTGCTTTATCCTATTTATCTGGCTCTTCCATCAAAGGAAAGGTCTCGAGACGATTAAAATGGAGTATTGAAAGTAGTGCTATGCCTGTTTCATTTTTTAAGAATCGGTTCGGTTTCTGCTTTTCTTACAAAGAAGCCTCGGTATCTGTTTCGATTTCGGTTTTGTTGTTCAAATGATAGAAGACATTTCTAAGTCACAAAAATGTCCACTCATCCACGAGCGACACTATGTTGTTTTCGCATGTGCAGTCAGTTTTGATAGATTGTTTTTCCAGGAACGCTACTTCCAACACACTCTTGCATAAAATGTTGGAGTTAACTACTGTTTTTTTGAAAAAGCTGTATTTTTAAAATTGTATTCGGAATAAGCCCAGGGATCGAAATATTCGGATGCACAGGGGCAAATTGCACTCCACAAAGTTGAATTTTTCATAACTTTTAAACTGCACAAGCTAAATACTTGCAGTTTGCGGCATTTTAAACAGCTTGGAATTAGATTTCCTGGATACCATTCCTTCCAAAGAAGTTAACTCCATTTTTTACTTCTTTTGTTTTGAATAGCGAATTTAAGTCAGTTTTAAGCAAAGCTCAGGAAAACCATACATATTTTGAGATGCTGAATGTTAGAATTTTCAATGGCTATAAAATATACCACAGTGCTGGTTTACGTCTTGGTTTTGCACGCCAAAGACTTTTTTTGCTCCCCAGTAACAAATTTGGGGTACAAATTTGCACATGGATCAAAATTTAGAAATTCGACCCCTGGAACAACGTTACCTGTAATTTTTATTAGTGTTTGTATAATAATCTAGTTGAAAACAAAACAAAACTTAACGCAGTGATCGCTGCACCATTCCAGATAAATAAAAATCGATTAAAATACCATCAAAAAGGTGCGAAATAACGGTAACCGGCTATTGGTGGCCACTATCACCAACAAGTCTCCAAACTCTGTTCGTCTTAATTTTTGAAGAGTTGACCGCTCTTCTTCAGAAAACTACGAAAAAAGGTTGAAAAAATTCGTAGGCTGCATAACAGAGTTGTCGGTTTGACGGTGAATTCAAAAGATCAACACGCAGCAACCACTGATCAGTGGTTGCTACGCATTGGTCGTTTAAATTCACGGTCAAACCAACAAATCTTATGTACCCTACGAGTTTCTACAAACTTTTTTTTGGTTTTCTGAAGAAGAGAGGTCGACTCTTCGAAAATTTAAATAAGAACAGTGTTGGAGACTTGTTGGTCGCAATTGTGTTATCATTGTATTGTAAAATATCAAAACGGTGTGATACATCAAAATGCCTGATAAACCTCCACACCCTATTTAGGGATAGACCGATATTAAAATCGGTATCGGTATTTACAGATATTATCGGTATTTTTGTGTATCGGTATCGGATCTGTATCGGTGTTTATTTACCGATATTTTAGCCGATACGACCAACTTCCGTGCACGCTGGCTACTCCACCTAGCTTGTGAGAAACCTTTCCAGCATAGCATCACTTGTATCCCATGACGTCATCTACACAGCAGCTTAGTGAATTCAACTTGTGTGCATTGCCAGAATCAGGGCAGGGCTTCTTGGGATTAGGCCTATCTGCAGTGTACTCTGATTTTTTTTTTACAGTCGAAGGTACATTTACGGATCTGCCACCACTGAGAAAAAAAAAATTAGAAATTTAATTTTCTTGCACACCAGTTTCATAATGATGAAGTATGCGTTTGACTTTCTGACCCATTGACTTTTTTTTTTTTTTAAATCGGTATCGGTATATCTGTATCGGTGTATCGGATCTGTATCGGATCGCCGTGTGAGGGGAAAATCGGTATCGGATCGGATCGGTATTTTTCTGTATCGGTCGATCCCTAACCCTATTATCTTGCACAGGGATTGTTAAACCTCAAATTGGCAGCAACTTGGGGGGGGGGGCACTTGCTTAACACTATTGCAAAAAAATTTATCGTTCCCTTTACTACTATTTCTGGGGTTTCAGCATTATGCTAACATACCCACGTTTGATTCCATTTTACAACCCACAATTTCACATAAATATCCAAAGCGCCACAAGGGTACAGATGGTGTCAAAACGGCTGCCAGTAAGTTCCTCACTCCTTACGACACTGATTCGTTCAGACAAACTTGGTGGCAGCCATTTCAGCTAACACTACTTTCACCATTGTGGGGCTTTGTATTACGCCAAAATAACCAAATTTGATCCTTTATTTGCAACCATAATTTCACTATAAAAATTCCATAAAACAATGACAAGTCAGCGTCAAAATACCTGCCACCAAATTTATCATCCTTTATCCATGACCAAAAATTGGTGGCAGGCATTTTGGTCTCCCCTTTAGTCCCTTTACCATTGTCCCTTTACATTATGCCACACTATCAAAGTTTTATTCCTTAGTTTGAAAAAAAAAAAAAAAACACCAAAATAATTACAAGGTGGTGGTCCACAAAAAACCTAACAACCCTTTCTTAGGCTTAAAAAAAAGGTCGTGGTTCCTGTAACATCGTGAAAAAAATAGGGTCGGCAGGTCAAAATATTTTTTTTACACTTTTTTACACCGAATGTGTGCATAAATTATGCACAACGTATGTGTATGGCTAAAAGGCCTTTCCCCGAGGTCCCGATTTGTTTTCCCTTTGCGATTTAATAAGGATGAAAGATTTAATACGAATACGGATGAATTTGAACAAAATTTTTATGGTTGTTGAAATGGGGGGGGGGAGAAATTAACCACGTCAGGTTACAGGAACCAAAGGTATTTTTTTTTTGGCCTTAGTACCCTCCAGAACTGTAAAGGAACTTCAAAATTACTCGTTCTATTAGACATCACCTGACGCTTTACAGTTCTGTAGGGTACTAAAAAAAAAGTTTGGACTAGAACATTTTGGGGTCGTACACCAACCTGTATACCCAAAACCTTACAAGGATTAAATAAGCCTAAAATGGCTGCCACAATTATTCATTCCTTAATTTTGACAAAACAGTGGTAAAAAACCACAAAATACCCAAAAACACTACAAAGGACAAATAAGCCTAAAAATGGTTGCCACCAAATTCCTTATTCTCAAGACAACACCGTGGCTCCGATAGTGCTGCAAATCTGAAAGAAAAATATTTGTTGGAAAACTTTGGAAAAATAGGATACTTATGGCATATTTTTTTTATGTAGCTTAATAACTTTCCTTCGAGGCTTATAAGAAGCCAACGCAACAGAAGAGGTTATCTATAATATCTAGTAATACACAAATAATATAGGCCAACAAGCCTAAATCTAGGTGCCTCGCATTCAGCAGAATGGAGCCCCATACAAAGTAGTAGTCTTGGAAATTTCCAATTTTTCCGGACATTTTCCACTCACAACACTTAGGCTCAGACCACAAATTTGGTGATTACACTTTACATGTCAAAAACTTGATGGGTCCCTTTACCATTGTAGATCTTTATTATATATATATAACTGACGGTTAACTAAAAACACAACGTTGCACTTCCTAAAACAATGCTGTAACTATTATTTACCTGGTTACTAGGCACTGAGTCGGGTCCATCTGGCACTACATCAACTAAAGTTTCTACTACTTCTAAGTCTCCGTCCTGGCTAGGGCGTTTGCTGGGCCGCCCTCTTTTTCGTTTAGGCGCCGGTGACAAACTACCGTCCGACCGCTGCGATGGGGGGCCACCCTGAGATGATAACGACGATGGCCCAACTGCTGACCTCGTCACACCTTCACCGCCAGCGCCCGTTTCGCTGCCACCAGTCACCTCCGCCAGTCCTTTGACTTTTAAAGTTTCGGCTGTTTTGAGAAGCGTCGACAGCTGATCCTGCGACACATTCACTTCACCTTTGTACATAAAGTCAACCACAGCCTTGAGTTCTGTAAAGCGTACATCTTTCAAA
This sequence comes from Lithobius niger, assembly GCA_023313725.1. Classification (NCBI taxonomy): domain Eukaryota; kingdom Metazoa; phylum Arthropoda; class Chilopoda; order Lithobiomorpha; family Lithobiidae; genus Lithobius; species Lithobius niger. The sequence continues at coordinate 57,323 of JAHWFP010181525.1, read as the reverse complement.
ATCACAATTGGGTGTTGGCACGGATTGTCTACAAAGAGGCTCTGGAAGTATGGGCTGCACGCAGACAACACCATTTTGTGCGCCTTTATGCTAAGCCCTTCACACGCGAGCGTCACGTCAACGAATGCCTCATTTTGAAGCAATTGGTCAAACACCGCCAACAAGTTGGTCTGGTGATTGTTCCACCGTAAACAAAACTGCTGAGTCCCCATTTTTGACACAGCCCTATTATCACCTGAAGGGGATAATCCCCGCTAAAGCTGAAAAGAAACAAAAAATGCCATTAGTGTACATTCCAAACACTACAACATTTTAACTACACTACACTAAATAACTAAATCCTACAAACGCAGGATTTCTACTGACCCGAAATTTAATTTATCAACTCAAAAATTTTAATTGTAAAAATTAAATACAGGGATGTCCACAAAAACTGACGACCAACAATTTTTTTAAGTCCAACGTTTCTAGTCAGCACCGATCAGAACCAGGACAAATCGTCCAGTTTCAATGGATTTGATTTAAGTCCTCTTCTGGTTCTGAGGGGTGATAACTAGAAAAGTTGGACTTAGAAATTGTTGGTCGTCATTTTTTTTGTGGACCACCCTTGTCTAGTTTTGTCGTAAAATTTAAACCTACTTAATCTTTCCAGTCTTCTATTTTAATTACTGATACTCTTACAGCCAATATGTTTAATTAGTTAAAGTTAGGCAGTGGCTCTCCTTTCACATCTCGCAGCCGATTGGTTGCGAGCTTTGTGGGCGGAGCTTAAACGCGCGTCCTGTCTATCTTTCCCCGTTCAAACAATGTTCGTTCCAGCTTATAATAAGATGAAGAAACTACACGTGAATGGTCTGTATTCCTGTCCAAAACAACTACAGACAAGACTAGTTTTTTCATGTGTTAATTGAATGAGAAAGCGTCTGGAAGTGATGGTTTGCATTCCTGTACACGTGACAAATATTATCACAGTAATGATTATCTGTGCATTTCGAGGGGGGGGGGGGGGAGGAAGATTATTTCTGGATATTGATGGAGGATGGGGGAGTGCAGATTTCTTGTAAATGTGGTGGGGGAGGAATGATGGGTGGCGAAAATTTGGTGGTCACAAGTTCAAACGATTCGTAGCCTTTTATCGATCTACTCACGGATAAAATTTTAATTTAAAATTCAGTTTAATATTTAGACGTAAAAATACCGGTCACGTTCATGTTTTTAGTGTTAGGACAAGAAAATAGACAATTAACGCCCAGTTTCATACTCAATTTAAATTTTGACGAGAATATATTAGAACCACGTCCATATTTAAATGTTTACCATTCATGTCCAGTTTTTGCTCAATTTTAATAGACTTCACGTCTACGTTTATTGCAAGATTTTATACATGGTTTCCAATTTTTTTTTCACGGTTGTTTTTAGTAATTTGTTTTAGACTTGTAATTTGTTTGGACAGGAATATAGACCATTCACCACTAAAGGTAGCGACTGACCACCTTTGGAGCCGCGCTACGCATGTTTACCACCTAAACATACGCGCGCAGCATATAGTTCTGCGCGGACGACTTGCGCAGTAGCAACAAGTTTCGGTTTCACTTTCAGTAATGTTCAAACATGGCGACCGCGTGTTCACCTCACGGTTACTACTCGCATCATCGTAAAGGCAAGCCCTTGACCAGTGGAGATAAGCAAATAGTGTGGAATGTTTACAGCAAGACCCACCGTCAAAACCCAGGAATGTTAGTAGAAGATGTTCTAACCAAGACTGCAGAGCTGACAAGCAATATTTTCAGCATCAAGAAAGAATTTCGGCAGAGGGAAGGAAAACTGAGCACTCCCGGAAAGACCCATCCAAAAGCCAAAGGCCAGCGTACACGTCTGCTTCGCTACGATGAGTTTACTTTGTGTGCCATACGGAGGAAAGTTTACTCCTTCTTTCGTAACAACGAAATTCCCACTGCTAAAGAGGTGTGTGACGCCATCAATGAAGACGACTCATTACCGAACTTCACGCTGCAGACAATGCAACGCGTCATGTACGATCTTGGTGCCGTTATGCAAAACGCGGTCGGAATTCCCTCCTGCTTGAGAGAGACGACATTGTGTTATGGCGGCGACGTTACCTACGCCAAATTAAGTCATACGTGCAGCAGAAAAAGCCAATTTATTACGTAGATGAAACATGGCTTAATGCAGGCCACACAAAATCAAAGGCGTGGCAAGACAAAACAGTGAAATGCCGACGCGATGCTTTTTTGAACGGCCTTACGACTGGATTAAAACAACCGACCGCCAAAGGGCCGCCTTATTGTTTTACACGCGGGCAACGAAAAAGGCTTCGTCCACAGTCTGTGGCTTCGTCAACGGAGCGGAATTGGTGTTTAAAGCTAAAAAAGGTACTGGTGACAGCAGTGAATCCTCCGACGATGGAGTCATTAGCGGAATAGATGAGCTGTAAACATTCAGATACTATTTGCTTCTTCTGTACTTAAAAACGGCCCTTTTCAGGGCCATCAAATCCAGAAAAGAAAATCTGACATCCTCCTGCTTATCGTTTTTACCCTATTTTATGAATAAAAGTTTTTCCTTTATTTTTTATCTGCATTCTTGAAAGTACCAGACGGTTGGGGGGGGGGGGGGAAGTATTTTATTAAATGAATCAGAAAACACCCACAAAAACAATTTTCATCCTCCTGCTTACCTTCCCCCCCCCCCTAAATATTACGAATAAAAAAGTACCAGTGGTTGGGCCAGGGGGGGGGGGAGTTGAATGAGTATTTTATTGAATAAAAAAACCTAGAAATAAGAATATTTAAAAGTACCAGAGCTTGGGGGGAGGGGGTATTTTATTGAATGAGTAAGAAAACATTAGAAATGATTTTGTTCATCCTCCCCCCTAAATTTCTTGATAAACGTTTGTTTTCCTTTATTTGATAAGCAGGCCTGAAAGTACCAGAGGTTGTGGAGGGGGGGAGGGGGAGGAAATTTTATTGAATGAATCGGAAAGCATCAGGAAAACACCTGAAATTAGATTTTTAATCCTCTTTCTTGCCTTTTTTTTCCTTAAATTTTATAAATAAAAGTTTATTTTATAACCTTATAATTGCAGGTATGAAAGTACTAAAGGTTTCAAACGGGGAGGGGGGGGGGGGCTGATATTTTTTTCTTGCTACCTATTAACGGAACATTTTCCAACGAAATATAGCCTAAGTTGAAGTTTAATCAAACATCAGCGAACACCGAAGAAGATAATTTTTCATTCTCTTCCTTACCTTTTTTATGCCTCTAAATTGTATTAATGAAAGTTCATTTTTACATTTCTTAAGGGTGGCAGGTTATTGAATAAATAAAAATGATGTTGAAATTTAAATATTTTAAAAATCAATAAATTATGATTTAAAAAATAAAATAATTCTAGGTTTATTGATTAATGTGAAGCTGTCTTAAGCAACCAGCAAATGCAGTAAAGCAGGGAAGCCTCACGCAGCCCCTGCGTATGAATACAGAAACGTAACGAAGACCGGGCTCCAAGGTTGGTCAGTCGTTACCTTTAGTTTCTTGTTCAATTTTATAAGCTGGAACGTATGATGTTTGGTCGGGAAAAGCATATAGTCAGGTCGCACGTTAAGCTCCGCCCCCAAAAGCTTGTGACCAATCAGCCACGAGGCATGAAAGGAAGAAAGCCACGGTGGACGTGGAAGGAGCCACTGCGTAAAGTTATTGTTCAACGAATTAAACAGCAAACAAAATGGAGGACTGGCAAGAATACTCTTAAGAGCGTGTCTCTGCCTAGCGCCCAAGGCAACGAAGCCAATACAAAGTCCACAAAAAAAACTGACGACCCACCATTTTAAGTGCAACTTTTCTAGTTAGCACCTCTCAGAACCAGGAGAGAAATCCGTTTCAGTAGCGTTGATGTCGATTCTCCTGGTTATGCGGGGTGCTAACTAGTAAAGTTAGACTTAAAAAGAAAAGGTTGGGTTGTCAGTTTTTTTGTGGATTACCCTATAAATAGCAAAGAAACCGATCAGGTACTTATGTCGGTCGATCAAATTTTAGTTAAAAACTTGGACGACCAACAATTTTTGAAGTTGTTAACTTTTTGGTTAGCACCCTCCAGAACCGTAAAGGGTCAGGTCTAATAGAACCGTCGGGCAGTTTTGACAAGTCTTTTTACGATTCTGGTGTGTGCTAACAAAAAAAGTTTAGACCAGGCTATGTTCTTGACAACCCTATTTTAACGGCAATAGAGGTTCATGCTTATTAAAAAAATAACTAGTATTTTTAAAAAGTTTTACAACTACAAAAAAATTAGTTGTCCTTTGCCTAGCCTATCTACTTGTGTTGTGTAGGTTGTTCTACAGGACTTTAATAATTAATTCTATCCCATGTGACAATTTTTCTGCTAAATTTAGAATATGCCCAACTTGAAATTTGAACACCAAAACGGGAGAGGGGGCAATTAATTCACTATACTGCACTGTATAATTATTGCTCTTGCTCTACAGATGGTTCCACCAAATCAACTAGGGAGCGCAATAAATTCATTGTCTTCCCCCCCCCCCCCATCAAAAAATTTAAATTTGATCGTTCCCCATTTTCTTCAGAATAAAGTTTATTTAAATCTATGGCTTTTTCGCAGATTTTAAAATCTAATAATACAAGGTGGTCCACAAAATAATGACGACCCACCATCATTTTTCAAGTCCCACTTTTCTAGTTAGCAACCCTCAGGACCAGGAGAAAAATCTTATTTCATTAGATTTCTGTCCACTCCTGGTTCTGAGGAGTGCTAACTGGAAGTCTGACTCCAGAAAATGTTGGGTCGCCGTTTTTGTGAACCACCCTGTATGGAACTTGTTTACTCTTGCTTTAAAACTACAGAAATAATTTGCCGTTAATATGCCAACAAAGTCTGCAGTGTTTTTACAAACGGATGGGCCCCTTACACGTCCATTTGGGGGCTGAGCGAGTCCACACTACTTCGTAAAACGAGCAAGAAACTGGACGTGAATCGTCTATAACATTTAACACTAGGGATCGACCGATACAGAAAAATAGATTTTTCCCCACACGCCGATCCGATATAGATTTTTAAAAAGTCAAAATCTTATTTCATCATTATTAAACTGGTGTGGAAGAAAAGTAAATTTCCAATTTTTTTTTTGGTCAGTGTCAGATCCGCAGGTGTACCTTCGACTAAAAAAAACCCAACATACACTGCAGATAGGCCTCTTCCCAAGAAACCAACCTGAATCTGGCAATTCACGTGCATTGAATTCACTAAGCTGCTGTGCAGTGACGTCATGACAAGCTATGCTATGAAAGATTTCTTTAAAGTTAGGTGGAGTGTTTATACAGATACTCAAAAAATACCGATATCAATATCGGTCTATTCCTATTTAACACTCATTTTCCGGGTGGGGGAGCGATTATTGTGGTACGTTGTGGGTGAATATTTTTTTTAAGGCGGTTGTTACTTCGACCCCCTGCCGGCGTAGCATTACCCACGCGAACTGCTATTTCGACCGGCTATTCTGTCAGTCACTACAGAGGGGCGGAGTCTTGGACGTGACAGCCAATCAGGGAGCACGTAATGGCTGGATCGCGTTCGCTATTTCGACCGGGTGTTTTCAAAATATGCTAGCCTGGTGTAGCAAAAATACAGGGAATTGTTACGTCGACCTGTAGTTTGGAAAGAAAGTAGAAATACGGGGGGGGGGGGGGTAAATTTAGTGGCTGCTATATGCAGGTGATATTTCAACCTGGGGATTTCAAATACTACTGTATACAGGGGAGTCGAAATAACAACAGAAGCTATTGTTAGATCGACCTGGGGTGTGGAGGACTGGAAAGGGAGGGAGGGAGGGAGTCGCTTCTATATGCAAGTGCTATTTCAACTAGGGTTTTTCAAATATTACTATGGTGTGCAGGGGGTCGAAATAGCAAAAATGCAAGGTAGTTTTAAATCAACCTGCACCGAGTCCCCCCCCCCCCTTTTTTCCCCCGGACAGATTCATCCCAAACAGACGACCCCCAACTTGAACTCTCCCCGTCATCATATTTCCAAATGTCCAACTGCTTGTTTTGGTCACCAATACATTCTACAATCCCAGCGGAGGTGCTACATAAACCAAGCATAAACTAGGCTTACAGATAAAATGCACTTCTACAGACCAACCTATTAGAATCTACTAAAAATCGCGAACTAAATCAGCCCTACGGTCTATTTTGACACATTAAAGGCAGGTCTAGCTTAAAAATACCATGCAAGAAAATTACAACTAAAATGTGCTATAGCAACGATCCACAACAATCGCAATGGCGTCGACAATCGGACAAAATTAGCGCGAATCTGAAGGTGACGCCCACAGACGTGAACGACGCGATTTCATTGGTTGTTAGATTCATACCCGGTCGATATAGCAACTGCGACTCGGTGGCGCTACGCGTACCCCCGGTTCAAGCAGTCACTTCCTTTTTTTAATGGATTGGAATGGCAGTAGTTGCTGAAAATTATGCGATTCTCGATCCCCACCACAAGTGACCTTTAAGCCTACATCGATCTTCAATAAAATTCAGTTTACATTTTAGACATGTTAATTATGTTTGGACTGGAGTGTAACCTATTCATCTTCACGTAGTTTCCATTTCTTGCTCGATTTTAATTTTGAGTCACGTCTCATGTTTACACAGGGTGGTCCAGAAAAAAACCGACGACCCATTTTCTAGTTAGCACCCATCCATGAGAACCAGGATAGGACAAATCAAACCTAATGAAACTGGAAATTTCTGTCTTCTCCTGGCTCTGAGGAGTGCTAACTAGAAAAGTTGGACTTAGAAAATGTTGGGTAGTCAGTTTTTTTTGTGGACCACCCAGTAATTTGATATGGACAAGAACAAAGCTTGTCAGATTTATTGCCCAGTGTTGTGTGGAACGCTTGTTTGAGACGGTAAGTGTAGAGTGTATGCAAGTGACGTCATATTGGCTACGAGATAGCATCTGGAGGGAATCAAGGGGCACTTTATTAAAGGCTGTGTCTCCTGTCCCGGTGACGGGATCCAGTTTATAAATACTCAGGTCCCGGTGAATTCGTTGAAAACTAGGCCTTCTGCTTGTTAAAGTGAACCTAACCAGGGTAACCTAACCCTTAACTAAAACTAATACAAGTTTGCTTAAAAACTGAGTTTTTTTGTTTGCCGGGATCCACACACGCAGAACTCCGGTCCCGGCAACGCGTCCAAATAGGCTTGAAACAGTTACGTTCCAACCGGGACTAGAGACACTGCGTTTATTAAAATGTAGGAAAACTAGTCAGCTCGTGCGTTAACCCCTCCCCCACAACTCTACGACAATCAGCCACGGTAGACGTGGAGGGAACCAAAGTTAAGTTAAAAATGAAGCGAGGTACAATATTTCCCAGTGTCAAGAATTTGTTCACTGTGTGCCACAATTTCAAATTTGTTTAGCGGTGTGTTGTTGCCACCAACGATACCAAGATTAAGACCTTTCTGAATTTTCGTTTTTTTTAAGAACCTTCCTGTATTCTTCAACAAAACAAAACAAAAATTGGAAAAAAGAAAAACCTTAAAAATTAGGCAATGGCTCCTTCCACGTCCACCGTGGGTCTCTTCCTTTCACGTCTCGTGGCTGATTGGACATGTTTTTAGTGTTAATAATTCGTTTGGACAGGAAAATAGACAATTAACTAACGCCCAGTTTCATAGTCAATTTAAATTTAGACGAGAAAATATTAGAGCCACGTCCATGTTTTTACTGTTAATTTGTTTGGCCAGGAATGTAGACCATTCACGTCCATGTGAATATTGTTTCCTAGATTTTTTTCAATCTTGTTTTTAGACTTGTAATTTGTTTGGACAGTCATCTAGATCACTCACGTCCAGTTTCTTGTTCAATTTTATAAGCTGGAAAGTTTGTTTGGACGGGAAAAGTGTTTAGTCAGGTCGCACGTTAAGCTCCGCCCCCAAAAGCTTGCGACCAATCAGCCCCGAGACGTGAAAAGAAGAGAGCCACGGTGGACGTGGAAGGAGCCACTGCGTAAAAATTTTACTCTAGTTTGAACGTAACCAATGGATAAACTGCAACACCAGCCCAAACATTTAACAAATGATTTAGAAACTTTGCACCTTAGCTTTGAAACTTTGAAACTTTGAAACTTTGCACCGTAGCTTGTATTCCCCCCCCCCCAACCTTTCGTTTTACTTTTCTGTTAAATTAGTGGGTCGCGCTGCCGCGCTCGCTGCAGCGAAAAGTATAACATCGGAAACCGCGACCGAGAACTTGTCCACCCAAGCTGACGTAGCGCCAACTATTACCGGTATGCCAACTGGATTGCGTGTGCAAAGGTTGATCTACACGATCTAATGAATAAACTCGCGTGCTGTTAAGGCCAAGGAAAATCGATGGCTGCCAACGGTCTAGGTCGACCAAGCTCGTCAACGTCCTGACCCTCACCTTGTGTCTAAAAGCTACTCCGCCAAGGCCACACACAACAAGTCAATAATTAAGGAAGCATGCAAACGTGTACGTTACAACTTACATGGGACAAAGGACGGTCTTTTGTTGTTTTTCTTTTTAATAGCTCAGAAGGAACAGAAAGGAAAAAAGACCTTTGGACCTCTTAACTTTTTCAAACGGGCCACATTTCTGCCACAGCACTCCCGAGTACGTAATTTAGCTTTGTTTAAATTCTTAGCCAATTGGGCGCCCCCGTTACTTCCGGCTCGGACTGGGTTACAGCGAACAAAGGAATTTGCCATAACGTATGTGTGTAGTCCCGATTGGTCCGTAACTGTTCCAAACCTACCTTGGACGAGTTTCCGGGACCGCAGTCCTGCAAATATGGATCCCGGCAAACAGAGTTTTCAGGAAAACTTGAGATTAGCTGTCGAGTTGGTTGGGTTAGTGCGATTGGGCTGGTTATATTCACTTTAACAAGATGAAGGACTTTTCAAATGATTCACCGGGACCAGTCTTCCAAACCTGGATCCCGCCACCGGGACCAGAGACATAGCCTTAGCTGCGGTCCCGGCAACGCATGCAGATTTTTTTTTTTTTTAGTTACGGACTCGCCGAGACTAGAGACACTGGCGTTTCTTTCCAAGTTGTGTTTAACAGTTTCAAGCCAATTTAGGTGTTGCCAGGACCGCAGCTTTTTTGTTTGGTTTGTAGTTTTAAGCTGGCTTAGGCTCACTTTTACTGAAGTTTTAAATTCAACGGACCAAAGAGACGGAATTTTAAAAAACGATGCTTTGTATAAAAAAAAAACCAACGGTATTGCAGTTTAACCGAACCACGCCAAATCATTTAATTTTGGTAACCTAACCAAAACTAAGTTATCTGGTTCGGTTAAACTGTACAATATACCGCTTATCCCTTTAAATTTTTTCCCATTTTTAAAATGTATTTATCCTTAGTAGTTTGACGTTTACCCATTAAAAAAAATTTTCATGCCAGTGTTTTCTAATTTTACGAAAAAATTTTTTTTTAGATAAATAGGGAAAGCGTCAAGATACCGAGAGAAAAAATTATAAAATATGAGGGGGGAAATTGTAGGCGCCGTGCCGAGGTATCGACCTAGTATCGATTTTTTGAAAAGTACGCCTGCGCCAAGCTCGCACCACGTCAAGGCTACAACCGCCATGCTTCCTTTGTTCGCTGCACCAAGGGCGCCAATCTGGAAATTTTCGCCCAAAACGGATTTTATTCGAAAATTTCTCGCCAGAAATCTAATTTCTCCCGTATGATCGCTATTTGCTTTCGTTCAGTTTTTACTTGCTTTAAGGTGCACGTTTTTCTTTCCTTTTGCTGATTAGGTAAAGACTAAAGCCAACAAAAACTGAACAAAAGCAACATATAAAAACAAAAGCAATGTCGGAACGAAACAATAAAAACTACAACATACGAAATAAAATAAAACAGCAAATCTTCCAAGTCCCCAGTATAACTTTTATGTTAAATCTTGAAATCTAAAAAAATTTCATTTCCCGCCCTAATTTTATATTAATCTTCCACATTATGCGCGTATAATTCTCTATTTAAAAGGCAGAAATGTAAAAAATTGTGCTAGAAATTTGATTAATTCCGATGCTTCAAGCATAAAACATGTTTTCATACTTCCTCCATACTAGGAGTGGCTCATGCCAAGATGGCCGTTGTCTGCAGTATGGTCAACATGTCTGCCCCAAAGCCGCAAAATTTTCCACCAAAATTTTCCCAAATTTCGCCTTCATGATCACGCGGCACCACAAAAATAATACAAGCAATCGCTTCCGTCTCCGACACAGATTTCAGATTTTATGTTTTCAGGAAAATCGAACGAAAATCGGGGGAGGATGGTTAAGATTTTGTTTTCGTCCCTTTGTTCTTGTTCAACGCAAGCTGAAGGAGACTTGGGGGACGCCGTAATGGCGGGCGGGCAACCTTCCCCAGTTTTCAAAACCATCTTGCGCAAATCCGCAAAAATACGGCACGAAAACGGTTTGAAAAATATTAGAAAACGTTGCCATCGTCACGCTAGAGACCAAATCGAAAAGATTACGCAAAGATTAAACGCGGATGGCAGCCGATGGAAGATTTCCCAAAAGGGATGCAACAAAGCCCCAAGATGAAACGGGCTCCCAACACAAAGAGTGGCTCGCTCGCCATCTTGAAAATCCAAGGCCAAATCTCGTCACCTGAATTTACGCCGAAAAACCCCGAAATTTATCGAAAATTCGTTAACGCGCATTGCCCAAGACGTTTCGAGGCTTAAGTGCTTACCTTTGGTTTGTGTTGCGACGGCTTTTTCTTGTTTTCGTCCTTTGTTACGTAGGACGCCGCGGGAGCCTCTGTAACGTCATGTTGCCTCTTCGCCGCACTTTGAAAATCTGATGACGCTCACGCCGCGAAAACTCGGGTTGGCGCTAGGAGCGCCAGCCAATCAGAGAGCAGGATCTCCAAAAACGGAAAAGAGCTTTTCATGATGCGGGCATGAACAATGGCTGCTGCTGGGTTCAAAAACGGTTCAAAATGTCCGTTATGGCCGGTACAAGAGAACTAAGATTACGAGCATGCATTTAACGAATGAATAAAAATTTATAGAAAATTCAAATTGCCGAAGCATAGCGTTAACGACAATGCTAACCAATGCAACTGAAAGTGGTGTCCACGAAAATTAACGATTTGAACTGAATGTAGTACATTAAACCATGACGGAAATTTTAAAAATAGTATAGTGCATGTGTGGGGGGATAGCCGAAAACCCGGTGAGGGCGTTGTAGCAGTGTAGGGGATAAGCTTAAAACGGTTATGTTTAAAACTGGCGGTCATATTTAAAAAAAAATTTCGTTGTAAATAAGCAAACTTACAACTACGAAAATATAGCTTGTAGTTATTTTCAGCACTGAAAACTCATAAATAGGGAGTGCCTATTTATAGCTTTAGACATTTTACACAATTAACGTTTTACTTGGTCCAACATTACAGCCACTACAGAAATACACACTTTGTTAACGGGGGGGGGGGGGAACCTTTTGAAGACAGGAAAGCATATGTAAATATACCGTTGTAGTATCCGTGGATTGCGGTGAAGACCAGTGTGCGGCCACTCAACTGAAAAATTTCGTGTCGTGGTCACTGCGGTCCGCTGATGCTACGACGGGTGTTTATTTATACTGCTCTACAGGAAAGCACCTATTGTGGATGATGTTTTGTAGCTCTCACACAAAGCATGTGATTGGAACACTTCCCCGCTTGACACTGATATTTTGTTTGAATTGTGATCGGTAATGGTTAAAGGGGCTTGCTTCCTTGCTAACTTTCCTAAGCGGCACAATTTTACAACTTACGGTCAAACGCTGTCTTTTTTTTTTGTTTTTTTGTTGTTTCTTCAAGCGTGACACGGTTTTGCTACATTCAGTCAAACCTGCAAGTGAGGCAGATGATGTTTTACGAAAATGTGACTGCTGTCCTCAAAACAGAACGAAAGCCAAAAAAAAATTGGACCAGAAAACCAGATTGGCTTTTCCATCTCATAATAATTGCTAATAAAAAATTGCAATTTTCGTATATTTCATTTAATCTGCGAACTGACACTCGGTGGGATTACCTTGGCGAACGAGCTTGGCGTTTGATATCACGACTTCACACGGCCAAAAAGCTTGGCGGGAATCCTTAACAAGTTTTGTTTTGAGTAAATCTGCTCTACATGAAAACACGTCATATTGTTGGTGATTTGCAAAGGTGTCTTTTTTTTTGGTTGTTTCTTCAAGTATGGCACGGTTTTGCTATATCCAGTCAAACCTGCAACAGTTTTGAATACCGATAAATCGGTCAACTCAGTAGTTTTACTTTGATTAAAGTTCATGACAAATACTCACTGTTCAATAATTGAACCAAAAGTCAAAGGTTTTCACCTCAAAACCTGCGAATTTTCGACAACTTCTACTGATTGGCTTCTTCAGGCAGTTAAGCCACTAGCACCCACACTCACTCTTCTTCCAAATCCACACTCACACTCCCACACTCACACTTTGAATTTTGGAAGATTGTTGGGTTTGGAAGGAGTATGAGTGTGTATTTGGAAGGAATGTGAGTATGGGTGCTAGTGGGAAATATTGCGTATGAGGATGAACGGTTTTGGATCATGTTTACCCATTTCATCAAATCCCATTTCGCCGAAAATTAAGCTCTGCCTAAAATTCATCAAAAAGGGAATTCTTGTCTTGCCAAATCCCGTTTCGCCGAAAAAAATATTCTTACAAATTTTTTTCTCCTATTTTCTCTCTATTTTCGCATATCAACAGGAAACTAAGAGCTTTTATCACGTTTACATACATGTTTAACTAATGATACAAAACTGAGTCATGCAGGAAATGCCAATACGGAAGCACAAGCACCTTTAAAGTATCATTCCAGTTTGTAGAAATATGTGATTAGTTGCACTTTTACAAACATTCACTGTCAACGCAATATCAAAACTTTCACGCAAAAGTGTATTAGTATTACAGGCGAATTTTTAGTGGATGGCATCTGCCACCTTCTTCAGGCAAAGCCTCGGAAAACTGGCAAGCTACTATACTTTTCCCGAGGCTTGGCCTGAAGGAGGTGGCAGATGTCAGCCAGTAAAAATTTGCCCGTAATTGACTTTTAAATGAAACTTGTGGTATTGTGTTGACTGTGAATATGTGTGTAATAATTTCCTTCAAATGAAAGTAAATTTGACATTATGTCAATCTTTAAGATTTGTACTTTCTGACGTTATATGTTTCCGCATCGAGTGAGGCAAGAACTTTGGGGGGGGGGGGATTTTAGGTCAAACGGGATTAACTTTTCGCCGAAATTTACTTGTGTGACGGCGTCTGAATGAACATGGTGGTGTAGATGATTTTTACGCAGTGTTTTTTTTTTAAATAATCCTAAAACAGCACAATTTCAGATCAAGAGTTTTAGGCCAAACGTTTATCCTTGTACAAATCCCTGCCCAGACCAGACTGGTAGCAAACAGTTACAAAATTCGGAGAAAGAAAGAAAAGACAACTGCCTCGACTGGGATTCGAACCCATGACTTCCCGCATACTCGGATGGGTGCTCTAACAACTGCACTACCAGAGTGGGCCTTGGCTATAGGCTCCTGCCGAGCTTAGTAGCTGTTCAACCTTTGTCAGTGGTGACCTACAAAGGCCTGAAAATCAAGCTGCTTTCATCCATACAGATCTCTAAACAACTTGATTTTAAGTGATCAATTGCCATTAATAGGCCTAAATATGGGTATCAAACATTCAGTAGAATAGAGCCCCACACAAGCTAGTGTCTGCTTTTTAGCTTAATGAAGCCCGTCCGGTTTTGAGCTTATTAATACATAAAGAAGCAAATCGATTTGGTTTTTGGCCTCCACACTAGCAGATAATGCAGGCAAGGCCAGTCTTTAAAGCAGACATGCTCTGTTAAATCTTTCTTTATTTACTGCAGACTCTTCTCGCTTGGAGATAACCGCCGTGCTGGGGCTAAACACGACGGAAAACCAAAAAAGTTTGGACCTGGGCTTCAGTATAACAAAACACTGTAATTCCGACTGTGCTAAAGCAAATACTACGCTTTACTAGGCTACCCAGTGCGCAGGAGCCCAAGAGAAAGCTGTACTAAAGCCTCGACTTTCAATAGCTTGTGCATTTTGGAGTTTTAAGATTTTCTGTGTATATATGTTGCAAATGCTATTTCATGGGATGCAGCACAAATTGGGGGGGGGGGACAGGTTTTTTTTAAAACATACTTAGGGAGCAAACCACACAAATTAGGATTATTTTAATGTATTAAAAGTAAATACTGGTGGAGCATCAGTTTTGATGGTATTGCGTGCAGTTGTTATGTAAAATTGATGCACTAACCAGATTTCACAACTTCAGCAAAACTGGGGAAATTGTATAATGTATCTAACTAGGGTCACAAACTACTCCGATTATTTACTTTTTTTGTAACTCTGCCAGGTTCGCTTTTGATGCCGGCACAATCTATGTTTGTGCACAATGCTGCCACGTTGCTTGAGTGCTGGGTGTGTCTCAGGGTTTGTTCCATATTTCCTCTATTGTGTAAGCTTACTGACTTTGACTTCTTACAGCTGAGCTTAAAAAGCTACCATACAACTGTACGGTAACGTTGAAAATGGTCCGGATTTTTTTAAATAACAACAATTTTTTTTTATTAATCACAAAATTGGTTGCTAAAAGGTCTGGTGAGGGAGCAGGAGGGTACGTTCTATTCCAAAAATTATCACAGGTCCCTTCCAGTGGTTGAGGGCGAAGGGGAGCAAAATTCACTTTTAGCAAAATTTAGCAAAATTTTATCAAGCGATGAGTAAAATTTGGCCAAAGTAGAAAAAGGCATTTATTACAACTAAAAGATATTCTGAAATTGCCTTTAATAGCATTTGCCCCGGGTTTTGAATTTCCCTATAGCCTGAAAATGAATTGTGGCCTAACATGTAAGTGAGCCATTTTAACTGAACTGGCTCAATTTGAAAATGTACACTCTTTTTTTTTGCGCGGACGAACACCATGTTGTAGTTGCTGGCTCTACGTTGGTTTTCCCCTGTGAATAAGTTGTGCAACATTGGATGATATATCTATTGCTGACGCATCAATTTTTCTTACTTTTTTTCCCTCATGTAGCATGGGTTTCCGTGCGGGGCGAGGGGTAAGCGACCAATTGGAAAATCGCATAATTGGAAGAACAAATACTGATTAACAGTATAACGGAAAGTCGTCTAACACGAAATTCGTATAATGGAAAATCGTCTAAATGTCCCTGCCTCGCTCGCGCTGCCGCACTCGCTGCGGCTATACATATAACATTAGAAACGCAGGTATATCGTCCAGTTAGACGTTTATCCATTATACGATATTCCGTTTAGATGATTTTCCAGATTTTTTATTTACGTAGATATTAGACAATTGACCCATTAGACGATTTTCCAGTTCGACTTCCATTCGACGCCCCGAATTTCCTACATGTCATCAACTCACACCGACGTAAATAGTGGAAATAAAATAGATATTAGCCCAACCCGCAAATTACACGAAAATATTGGGGGGGAAAAGAAGCGAAATAGTCGAAATAAAGTTCTTTTCAACTGTTATAGGTTACCTCGGGATGCCAGAGGGGTAATTTCGCTAGAAAATACCTAGGACCACCTTTTACATGCCATAGTCAGCACGAGCACGAGTGTATTCCGGGGCCATTCTCTTCTCAAATACGAATGGATGGAACTAGGATAGGATTGGAAAAACATTCAGTGTTTTGCTTTTTTAAGGCAATATAGGGGGTTACAACAACCTTTAATCAATATTGATAGCTTTATTTTTCGCGACTGTAGCATTAATACGCGTTTAGGCCTACAGCATGCTCCCCAATTTCCGATAGCACCCGACTTTGTTTTGTATTTTCGTGATGAGCTAGCTTCCTAGAAAAAAAATTGGTGTGCTGAGTAGACGGTGGGGCCCTGCGAAATTAGTTTCCCTGCGAAATTAGCTGCATTTTTATTTATTTTTTGGCATGAATTGACGTAGAATCTCCCCGTATCAGGATGTCTTGGCACGTTTTGATCAGGGAGCGCACAAAACGAACGTACCATCGACCGCTTCGAAAATGGCCGCCCACCCCCCAAAAAAAATTCGCGTTTGGATCGCTGAGTAATCGGGCAGCAATGCTACGGCGGTTTTCCTGATAACATATCGCCCTTTTCCTTACGCACTGAGTTCGTAATGGCGAATTAACAAAAATAATCAGCGATCTTTAATGGGTATTTGTGTCTTTTTCGTATCCACCACGCCACAATTTTTGCGCTAGCTCTAATATTTCAATCAGGCGGAAGCTGTTTCCCCACTAGCCTACGCTAATTCTCTCTTGTGTTGTGCTGTTGTTGTTGTTTTGGTAAGACCAAATCCGTTGGTCTTTTCTGTTGCTATTGTTGTTGTTGTTGCTTTATTATAATTTGGGTTAGTTCCCAACGTGGAATTTAACGCAGTATTCAACGAAAATCGTACAGTACGAGACCTCATCGTAGGGTGTTTTGGTACGAGACTGCCATGCGTTTGGGCTATCTCAAAAGCCTTGGCGGGAAAATAGGCGTACGCACGGCGTTGAAAACACAACAGTTTGCTTCATTACTATGTTGGTCTACAGCACAATGGCCAGCTACTGTCCTCGGAAATAAATAACAAAAAAACAAAAAAAAACAGCACAATTATTTTACAGGCGCACCTTGTCTTCAACAACATGACTTCCACAAGTTGTATCAAACACATTTTCCTTTCAATAAACGCGTACAATAGAATTTTTTGGGGGAACAAAAAACCGACTCGACTCCGAAACCCACCGAAGGGCGGGGGGGGGGGGGAGACCTTTATGTACCCTTAAGCACTGCAAAACAACTCAATTTTAGAAATTTGTAGTCCTTTAAAACGTTAAAAAACTGCTATTTTCAAAAATTTCCAGCTAAAATAAACGCTTTATTTTAATTATTTCTTATTTCGGGTCTTGGGAGGGTGGGGTGGGGGGGGGAGGTCCTTGACCCACCTCTCCTTCCCCGGCCGGGTTCACCACTGACAAAACTAATACAATATATTCGGTTACAGAGTTTTCGAGGCAACCCAATTTTCAGGACTGTTATTTATGGACAACAACAACTTAAACTAATAATTTTAGTCTGTATTGTAAAAAAAAAAAGTAAACACTTCGTAAAATGTAGACGTATTCTCCCTCTCAGTTCCCCGAAATGGTTGGGCAAACGATTCTTTAACACCTTCCCCCCCCCCCCCCCCTTCGCCATGTTGCACCCACTACCGCATCCAGGAATTTGTTTGGGAAGGGCAAGGGAAACAGACATTTTAAAATTAGGTCAAGAAAGGATAGCTGCCCAAGTCCCTTGAGGCCTTTAGTGACTTTCACCATGCTTTGACAGCCCAAAGTGTCGCCTTCTTCCAACTATTGCCTGTGTTATTTTGTAGCCCATTTGCCGTTTGATCAATATCTTCACCCCCCCCCCCCTTCCCCGGGGGCAGGAAACAATGGTGTATGAGAAGCCACCAAGTTTTCACAAAGAGTCGGCCTTACAACGTACTGATATCTTTAAACCAAGAACAGGCCGCCAATATTAATCCTAGTAATCAGCCAACTTGGCGCATGTTCTTCCCTATTTAAAAAAAATATTCTGTTTGTATGAGGTTTGACGTCGTATGCTATGTTAAAGCGAAAAGGCAGGCATGGAGACGTTTGAAATAACGCAGCTAAAATGTAATGGGTTTTACGTTATTTTACATAAATTTTAAGCCATTTTTTTAATGCTGAATATCTTCCCTGTTAAATAAATACTGATGGACACTCATTTCCGATTCGAGCCCATTTAGCTTTCTATGCTGTTATTGTTATCTCCTCTGTGTTCCAAAATTTAAACACCATATTTGTTACGTTCTACTTGTTTGACTCTGTCACTTCGTCTGTGTTGCTAATAAAGAAAATAGAAGAACAACATATTGCGTCAAAGAAACACGAATTACAAAACAAAAACTAACGATGTTAAAGTTTAACCGAAGGGAGGTCACAATAGGCAAGAAAACATAAAACAAGTTTTTGCTGAAGGGGTAAGGGTTGCTCGAGTGTTAGTTCACGTGAAACCTTACTGCTGTATTCAATCGTTAGACAGGTAATCAAAATTAAACCACCGCGGCCGCCAAAAACACTACTGATTTTTTTTTTTAAATAGAAAATATGGTTATTTAATGTTTTATAATGCCAGTTGTCATAGGAAATTAAAATGAACTTTCAAAAATTTCGACGATCCAAAAAAAAAGGAAAAATAATTACGGATTTGCTTAGTTGTTTTAGGTTATCGAATAATGCATTTCTGACCCATTACCTTGTTGTTGATAGTTGTAATTAGTTTTTAAAGCATTTTGAGTTTTGAACAAAGGATTTCAAAGGGTTTAACGAGCGTTAACCACTCCTGGTCATCTGCCCGAAGCCCTAACGTGGTAGGTAAAACAATGACTGGTTAGACGACATGGATAAATTAAATTCAATTAGAAAACAAAAACGAACTCGTTTGATACTTAAGGTAAGGTATAACTGATCCGAAGTCAAACTTTTCTGTAAGGTTTCAGATACTGCAGTGTTGCATTGTTTAGTCCACGTGAAACCTTACTGCTGTACTCAAATGTTTTTACCATTCTTACTTTTGCACACGATGCATCAGCTAATGATTGGTGCATTCTATTGGCTAAACAACATAGCTGAAAAATGTTTAAAATCTAATCGTCTTAGTGAGCTTAGCACAGCTCTACAGGTAATTCAGGGTTCGTGCGAATCCTTGAAAACCTGAAAATGTCCTGGAAACGTGCTTGAAAAAATCTTGAAAAATATTATATGTGTAATCAGTAGGGTGATGAACGGAGTGTAGACGATATGACTGGAGAACGCTGAAAAAATGTAGCCCAGAAAGTAGACGAGTGTAGCCTTACATTATTCGTCCTTTGTTTAGTCACAAAAAGTTTCGAAATTTGTGTTCTGGCTTTAATTGTGTTTACTGTATAATGGTTGGATACATGGAGGTTTCACGTGGACTAAACAGTACAGTATGCAGTATCTGAAACCTTACAGGAAAGTTTATTTGTGTTCCTTTGCTGTTTTGACTTCGGATCAGTTAAACCTTTCCTTAAAGCGTCAAACGAGTTCGTTTTTGTTTTCTAGTTCGTGCTACTTTGGAGTGCCATACAATTTAGATTAGCTTGTTTTAATGTTTTGTATCTTTATCAATTACGGTTTGCACAAACCAATGGAAACAAACCCTTTAATCTTCAGTCTGCGTCTTGCAGTTGACGTTTGCTGATTGCCATTGTTGAGTAATGACAATGTAAAACAATCAATTTGGTCGTTTAGTGGTCCCTAACCCCTGAACCACTTGACCAATTAGAAAATGCCTTATGGAAAGGGGACGTCTACAGAGCAATACCTCTAAAAATGAGCTTAGAACCAGCTTTCTATGACAAATAGTTTGATCTGTAGAGAGCGTAGCAGAAAAGTGTCGTGCCAACAAAAAGATGCACAAGCCCAAAATGAAAATAACGATTCCAGCTCAAGTCCAGATCTTCGATGTGTCAAATCGGAAAAGAATAAAAGTTCGGACACATGTTCACCAAGTCCAACAAAGCTTCTATACTAAATTTGAGTGAAAAATATTGAAAGTCATCAGAGAAATTAAACATAGAAATTTCGACTTAAACATTGGAGGTTGAGGTCAAACCCAGCCTTTACTAATGCTAAAAATGCTTTAAAAAATCTGACTGCAGAAATATAGAAGAAAGCTTGGCAAGGTGACTGTGAGTGCAACAATGTTTAAACAAAGATGTCAATGTTATTGCTTTTTTGGTGAAAGGTTTTCTAGTCGTGTTTATGAATTTTTCCTTGATTCCGACGTGCCCCAACACCGTGCATTAGAAATCTTGAACAATGATACGGTACGACAATAAAAGTTGCAGGATGGAGAGCCAAATGGGCTCGATTAGTAATAATAAGTGCATAAAGCTGCACTTTTAATAAATTAAAAATACTGAAAAATATGACAGGCTACAGTGTTAGTATGGGTAACATTGGGCTTCCCTGGTAATCTGAAATTTAGAAACGATTGACATGAATGGCCGTTGGTTGGGAGGAGGCAAGCATCATTGGGTAGGGTACGTGGGTGAGTGTTTCCACCCAAAATATTTACCATACTGATGGAAGATTTCCAGTGGGAACCGCGTAGGTAAGTGGGAAATGTGGAGGAATATAAGAAATGAACGTTACACGAAAGTATTAGTAAATAGTAAGATAAAATTTGATCGTGTAAATACCCATTCACCAAACAATTTGCGCCGTCATCCACAACGATAAATTTGTTTTGTTCCATTACGCATAGGTATAAATTAATAAGCATTAATATAAGCGTAAATTCGCTTGTGTCTTTGCATTATAGGTTGATTCCGAAATATCTCTCCAGACAGCAACAAACGCCAACAAATTAACTGAACGAAAAACGGCTTTGCCGTTTAGAAAAACAAGCGTTAGAGCTCGTATCCCCATACTCACAGCTGTGTAGATACACGAATAAAAACGGATTAGAGTTCACTCGAACGCAACAAACTATAATTTGAAGTCCAATTCCAGGGAACAAGGATTGTGACATGCCAGGCTCCATGCACACATATACATGTAGCTACATCACTAATCAAACAAACGAACGGCTGGATATTTCATAATAAAAAACATAATATTAAAAAAAAAAAAAAAAAAGTGACACAACCATCGAGTAAAAACACTCCTTGTTTCCTGGAATTGGAGTTCAAATTATAGTTCGTTGCGTTCGAGTGAACTCTAATCCGTTTTTATTCATGTACCTTCACAGCTGTGAGTATGGGGATACGAGTTCTTCTAATCGGTGAAGCCATTTTTTGTTCAGTTTATAATTGGATTGAGAACCATATGCGTGTGGTACTGTCGAAACTTTAACAATGGATCAAATAACATTGTATGAGTAGCTAGCATGTGCAGAGTATTGTTATTCGCAATTGTTGTTTCTTGATATTTATTTTTTCCTTTGATCCTGGATTCAGCATCCCCTGGCATTTTCGGAATGAGATGCGCCCTGTGGTGTCGCGTGCTCATGTCGGTTATGGCATGTCAAAGATCCTGGGTTTTCCGCTTGAATATCCCCAGCTGAATTGTCCCTTCTTTATGGAGGTCACCGACGCGATTTTTGGTCACCAAAGCGATTCGATATCACATCATCTTGGCTCGGAGACCACGGCGTTGATCACTCGGCTGTCCCTGGCTCTCGCTTATTTTTATTGTATTTTTTTTTTGTTTGCTTTACGAATGTATGGCTTCACTAAAAAGAAATGTTTAAAGGAAATTAGCGAATAAATAGGTCTTTCCAATGATTTTTACGCCCCCCCCCCCCCTTCTCCCGCCGGTTTATTTAGGATAGGAGCGTACGTTTCTCGTTTCTGGTACCGAATCTAAAATGTAAGTTCATATCACACCGCGGATTGTGTTATTACTGGGTATGAAATTATATATCACACTACATCAACAACAGAACCATTTCATCATGAATAGGATTTTAACTGTTAGAGATGAATGAGGTAGTTAAATGGCTAACTTCGTTAAAATCGTTACAGTTCTAATGTAACATTAAATAAAAACATCTCTTACTGTAGTGCAACTGTAATGGCCTGTTAAGTGTTAATGCGATTGGACGCAATAAATAAAGTTTAAGAAACGCACACACGAAAGCTCAAATGGAGGGCAACGACGCGCCATACTAGCACACATAAAAACCAAAAACTAAACAGAAATAACGTAGCACAAATCCGCATTTTTGAGCTTCGTCGGAATGGCGTAACTTGGGTTCGAAATTCATGCCATTTTCACTAATATCTTAAGAGTTTCGAATCCGAGTCGTGCCACTTCTGAAACCGCGTCGCGTATTTGGCAAAACTTACGACGAATAATTATAAACAAATCGATTAAGGCGGTTTACTATAGTATTTCTGGTGTGTTATTTTCGCTCCGGCATTTTCCCTTGATTTTTGTAATTTTATTTCAGTTGATTTTATTGCCCGCGTATATATGGAGGGCAAAACGCCCGTCATTTTGTGAACTCAACCTCGATTCGTGGTACGACCATTTTAAGTACGAAGGGCATAACGTGGAAAATTCGAGACGATCAATATAGCCTCGAGCGTGGTGGCCAGTTTATCATTCCCGGCCGGGCAAATGTCGAGACTGGTCCACCCAGGCAGCGCGAACAAGAAGTTAAGCTGGTACATTCTTCGCTTTTCCAGCTCTGGTTGACGGATTGGTTAGTCCTGGCTGGGTGTGCTTATCTGCGTAGTAAGGTTGAGGTGGGGTGCGCCTGGCCCTGTCGGAGCCCCGGGCTATGTACGCAGCTGCAAAAGCTTGAATCCCCATGACTCATTTATTTTTGTAAGGGTCCCTGGATCGTACTTGGCGCACCCGGCGTGGGAGGCTAGATTGTAAGAGCCATTGTGCCGTGCGCTGCTTATTGCTATGGCCGCCATCTTGGAATAACCTTTGCTCATGGGATGGAAGCTTGGCCGTGGACGAAAATGTAAAAATAAAGCCATGATAAAATTCGCTCGAAAAACTGGCTGTTGAATGGGTAATTAACAGACGTAGCACCAGATATGGTGAAATGACGCCTGGAAAAAAACCTGTGGATAACAGACAACAAACCGTAACACACATAAATAATAAAGAACAAAATGCTGCTGCCATCTGTTCTCTCGTGGGGAATCAAATTGGCACCCTTTATGTTCGCAAACTGTTTATATTCGATGGGTGAAATTTTTATTCCAACGATTTTTTGTTTCGTGTCCCCCTGAGAGTCTTCGTCAACAGAAAAATGATTTCATTAACTGTACAACTGAATGAAAGAGATAGTTCTACGAACAATAGTTATGCTTATGTTATGTGATATACGAATTTTTTTGTTTTGTGAATTTTTTGGGCGGGGGGAGGGGCAAAAGCAACTGGAATTCAAAGTGGGGCCCGAGAATTGAGCTAAAATTCCCACGTGGTGCAGCCACACAAATGTTCGAGTGAGCTGAACAAAGCCAGGGGTTTGGGGGAGCATAGTTAGCTCCACCAGTGGGGTAGCCTCAGAAGCTGAAGCATTTTACGGTGCATCCCTGCAGGATCCAGCTTCTGGAGCGCACTTTTTTCGCATATTCCATGATTTGTTATTCAGTGTTACGACACGTTTGTAAAAATGCACGACTAAATTTGTTGGGGGGGGGGGGGGTGAGGGTTGCCTCTTTGACCTCCCTCTACCTGCGCCTCTCGAGTTTCCCAGATTCCTCCAACGAATTTTTAGCAATTTCAGTGGCTTTGAAACGTCAAAATAGCCAATTTTCAGAATTTAAATCACTTCCCCCGGCCGGGCCGGTGCGCCCCTCTGAGTTACGGATTTTGTAGGACACATAACATACGGTTACATTATGGTTACTTACATAACATACATACGTACACACTTTCAGCTTTTTATGTATTGATTCTATTACTTTTTGAATTGTTGAACTCTAACAAAAATGCAACGCCTGTTGAATTTGTTAAAGGCGCCAGTCCACTCGACCCGCACATCCCAGATTCAGATTCTATCCAGATTTCAAACAGCTCGTATCTGTAACTGTCTTCTGGTATTTGTAGATATGATGGATACAACTTAATTCACGGATTCCGAAATTGAGCAACCTTTTCCTTGCATTTCGGTTTTATTTTTATGTTTTTTTTTTTTAAAGACAGTTTTTTTTGCAACGATATCGATTTTGACAATTGACAACATGACTCAGTTTTAAAAGGATTTGGTTTCAAGCCTTTTTTTCGAGAGCTTTCGAATTGAGACAATGCCAACACTTTGACTCGGAAATTTGTTAAAATTTATTAAGCCCCCACCCCAAAAAATTATTATTACAAAATTATTAGTGTAAGAACATTTGGGTACCACTAACAGAGGCACAATTAAGGGGGGGGGTGCAGAGTCACCTGGGACCAGAAGGCAGGAGACCCCCCCCCCTCAAAATAGAAGGTTGAACCCGAATTTTACGACGAAAATAATTAAAATAAATTTGTCGTTTTCCGTGTGTCGAATATAGTGGAGTATGGGTTACAACCTTGAAGCCTATAGTTTATTTATGGAAGCGTTTAGTTGAAGTCCCCCCCCCACACAAAAAATTTCATTTTTTCTGGTTGGGAGTGGGGTGCTTTTATCACGTTATTGTCAATTCGCTGGTGTTGATGAAGACAATTCGACCGAAAACTATCAATTGCCTTGCCAGGCGAAAGGAAAAACATACCCAAATTTGTCTGAAGTACTAATATAATATTATTACTTATTTGGGTCATATTTTCATCATTTTTGTTAAGAATTTCAGTATACAGAACTTGGTATTTTTATTTTCTTGTCAACAAATGTTCATCTGTTTGGTTTTTCATGACTATTTTTTATTTTAAATAACGGTGTAATAACAGTAACCACTAATCAAATCAGAAACCAACCTGGTAAAAGGGGCCACCAAGTTCCGAATGGTTCGGCCCTTCAAATGAGTGATATCTACACATCAAAACATTCACCAAGTAATTGCAGTGGGGGGGGGGGGATTGAGGCTTAATGGCGCGTCGACAACTTGGTCATTAGCGCCAACCTCAGTCACAGTGCAGTAATTGCAGTGACTAATAGCAATGTTCAAGTTTTCATTTAACGTCTTCATTCATTAATTCGATTAATTCGTCGGTGCGATTAGCTTGGTAAATGTTTTGGTGTGTTGATATCACTCCTTTGAAGGGCCGAACCATTCGGAACTTGGCGGGCTCTTTTACCAGTTTTGGTTTTTGATTTGATATCACTACTTTTTTTTTAAAGTGTGTGTTAGACTCAATTCAACTGGCCTGCAGATTTGTAATAAATTGCGAACAGTAGCCTGAGTGGTAATTTTTTGAATATTTTAATTTCATATCACTCCTTTGTGAGGCCGAGCATTCTCAACTTGGTGGCCTCTTTACCATTTTTTGGCTTTATTTTAATATTTTGTTTGTTTTTCGTTAACTGGACGTAGACGCAATTTCTTCGGCAACGTTGATTAGATTTGTGGGGAAACGTTAGCGTGCGTCTAGATACGCACGACGGTATACACGATGTCATTGTCCGAATTTGGCCAACCAATCAGAGATGCCGACAATGCTAACAATGGTTATAACAATACTTTCGTACTTACGTGCCATCCCAAGCCGTTCCCGTTACACCCCCAGGCTGTAAACCAGAAAAGGTATGCAGTTCGTATCGTACTGCAGGCATTTGTCAAATTTCATAGCTGGAAACCTTCCCGCTATATCTCGGTATTGGTGAATAATCACCCTATGGGAATAAACATGGGGATGAGCGGACTATAATCAGAAAGAATTAGAAGTTACTCGAAACACATTTGTGACGTTATTGAGGGTCACATTTTGTATTGAAAGCCACTTAGCTGACATTCCTACGCAAGTTCATTTTTGTCAGGTAGGTCATTGATCTCTATTTTACCACAATTTAAGCTTTTCTGTGCCGCATTATTATTTTTTCCCAAGCACCTGAAATGTGCCCAACTATGCTTCAGGACATTAGACACTGCCGCTACGGCGTCGTGCTACATGGTTTACAACCTTGACAATTGAATTGGTGTAATGTCTGTTGCCTAACTTGGCGCGAAACACTAGCGTGTGTCTAGACGTTAACAATAAAAATAACAATGGTTGATTTCTTTAAAAGTCAAAGATCTGTTGAGGTTAACGAATTGTTACTGCTATACAGCGAGCGCAGAAAAAAGGTAGCAGAAGGCCACAAACGGGAAAAACACGAAAAATTCTAGAAATAGTCTTCTTAAACGCTGCAATGGCACAAAACTGCAGAAACTGAGTTGTTGCACAGGGAGGGTTCCTGCTAACGCCATTTTTGTTGATCCCCAACACCAAGTACGGCCCCAAAGGTCTATTTACTTACCGTTACTCAATGTCTTGCTAAAAGTCTGTTTTATAAAATGGTGTTTACGAGATTTTCTGTTGAATATTAGGAAGTAATTTAATGGACTCTTGCTCATATTTACCCTGCAATGATCATGACGTTTCGTCGGTGTGTGTGTGGATATACTAATTTTTAATCGTTTGCTATTAATTACCATGAGATTAAAAATCTAAAAGACTAATGCGGTAAAAATTAAAATTATTTATGCCAATAGATCGCCGAAGAAAAATTATAAGATACTAGCCTAAAAAATTATAAAGTGTGATGTTAAAATACGAAAATCCTTCCAGTTTGTGACGACACAATTTTTGCGTTCATCATTCATGCCGTTTCGTCTACTAAGCGCAAGGCCCAATGCGAGGAACGCAGTTACTATCTCAGCTGGCCTTGTAGTGCTACGCCGAGTCTCGAAAAACGGTGCGAGAGTAACATGCGCAGATGAAGATCTGCGCTTGCGTCTTACAGGGCAAGCAAGAATGTATCTTTAAAAGGACACACCATCGCACTCTATATCCTGCGCAAACCTCCCCCCCCCCCGAACACAATTAATGGGTAAGCCACTGCTCACTGATACTGGCCCATTGCTCGTTGGAAGAGTTATCCGTCTAGTTATCGCGTACAACGACATGTTTTCGATTTTTAATAGCTTAAGTGTTATATCTTTCAATTCTTACATCTCAGTGCAAGAGCTCACAAAACAGTTGTGACAGGGTTTTTTTTTAAAGTAACGTTTTTATTCGCTGTCAATTCAAGCATTTCCACATCTTAGTTGTTTTTTTTTTTGTTTAAATCATGACGTCATGCAAGACAATAGTCTTCTTTCTCCCACCAACCAACATCACACCACAACTCCGGTTTCATTCCAACTGCCTTACCATATCGTATTCCAACATGCCTTGCTCTCAACCTCTTAACGCTTCGAAACAGCCTTTAAAAAAATTTTACGATCATAGCATTTTTTGTTGTTCAGTTTTTGATTCGAAGTTGATAGCCGGTAGACAAAACGAAGTGAGAAAATAAATGTATTGCATTACTGAAAATATATCCATTCAAAACGATTTATGGATTTATGAATTTAATTATTGATTAAAGAAAAAAAACCTTCCCCCAATACCAATAAAAAAAATTCAAAAGAAAGACAGGGAGCCAACACTAAACCATTGACATTGACTCTGGTCAAGGAGGCCATCTTGGATGGCAGCCATTTTGATTATTTGGTTACGTCACTCTCTTACATTATTTCTCGAATTATTGTCTCCAAAGTCTGATCCCCATAAACAACACACAAATTGATGAAGGAAATTTATTTTTTATTTTTTTTAGCACTGAATTTGGACGACACAGTTAAACGACACGTCGCAGACTTTCAAAAAGGATGGTGGGGGGGGGGGGATGATACACTTGAAAAAACGCGACAACTGAACACATTTTTTGACCATTTTTTTTGGGAGGGGAGTGCTTTGCCTCAGTTGCGCGAGCCGTGCAATCGTGGGCCGTTTTGTTGTTACCCGGCTCCTGATAAGTAGCTAACCCTGAAGAAAAAGGCATGTTGGAGTTTTAAAAAAAGGGCAGGGGGTGGGGGGGCACGTGCCCAAAATTACCCCAATATGCGCATGGCCTTATCTGCGACCGGTCACGTTTCGCTAAATCCCGTTTTGCCTAAAAGAAAGCAGATTAAAAGCATTAGCCTAAAGGACAATTCCCGTTTCGCTAAATCCCGTTACACCAAATACCGTTGATAAAATTTTAGGCGCACGAAATTTAATACATTAGTCTTGTGTAATGGTTAAACATTTATAGACAAAGACCCGTTTCGCTGAATAATTTTTTTTTTTCAAATTACGTGCCTCGCTCGCTGCGGCTGAACATACAACATCGGAAACCGCAACTGAACACAACTTCCTTCCAATTCGGCATGCATCTTTAATTTCTGCAACGTTATATTTTTAAAGAATATCTTGATTCTGCGAAACAGGATACTGCAAAACGGGATTTCCCGTTTGGAAAAGGGTAACCATTATGTGTATAACTAACTATTCTAAAAAGAGAACCTTGGCATTGACGTAGTGACGACCAAGCATGCTAAACAGTATTTAAAGTGCACGTTTTCCCGTCTCCATTGCCAGTTTTCAAAACGCAAATAAATCAATTGGTCTTATTCTGTCACTGCTTGTGTCCGTTAAATGTTTGCCTTTTAAATACCCGTTACATAGGAATAAGGTATTAAATTTCATGTACTTAAAATGTTGTCAAATTAGATTTGGCGTAACCTGGATCTACCCCAAAACAAAATTTGTTTAGGATTCCCGCCAAGCTTTTCGGCCGTGTGAAGTCGTGATATCAAACGCCAAGCTAATCCCACCGAGTAAGAGTTCGAAGGTTAAATGAAATTATATATGAAAATTGCTTACTGCGCAATTTTCAATTATTTCATTTAACGTTTGAAGTATTAGTCGGCGGGATTAGCTTGGCGAAAGAGCTTGGCGTTTGATGTCACGACTTCACACAGCCGAAAAGCTTGGCGGGAATCCTTAACAAACTTTGTTTTGGGGTAGATATAATATATTTTTGGTACAAATTGATGAAATCCATTTGTTTTTCTTAGTAATTATGAGATGGTAACACCAATCTAGTTTTCTGGTCCATTTCCTTTTTTTTTTGGTTGGCTTTCGTTACATTTTGAGGACAGCAGTCACCTATTTTATATTACAGCACAAATGTTGTCAAATTATAGTTGGCGTAACCTGGATTTGGCAAAACGGGATTTGACCTTTAGGCAAGAGCTTTTAATTTGCTCTCTTTTTGGCAAAACGGGATTTGGCGAAACGGGACTTCACCCTGCAACCTTATCTGCGAAATTTAAAAAAACTTTTAATTTCAATGCCATCCAGTGATAATGTTTTCAATTTTTTATTATCAGTTATCTAGAACGCCATCTTGAATGCCTCCATGGAGTACATCCGGTATGTTCGGATTCATCATCCTGAAATCACACAAACACCATCAATAAATATGATTTTCATACTAAAATGTTGTGTTCATAGTCTGGAGCGTTTCCTTTGGTTTTAGTAATAGTTTACAATAACTATCCGGTAAAAAAAAGTAGAAAACAGCTGACGCAGTATTTCACAAGTTGTTAACGATTACGAAAGAATTCGAAATTACTAACTATTCATTACTTGCCACACGTGGTATTCTACAAAAAAATTTTCAACCCAGTTATTTGCGTTCGCGTGACCGTCTAACACAAAAGGAGTTGTGTGTCACAAAGGTGTCACGTAACTGGGATGGGGGTTGGGGGGGGGGGGGGATAGTATGTGGAGTGTGTTTTGGACAAAGGGAGAGGGTTCACATATGTTTTGAACGAGCAATATTTTATAAAAATGCTTTAAAGTAAATAGAAAAGGATCATGCACTTTAATACTTTAAAGGGACACCCGGCCTGCCTTATAACATTACACCTGCATTATAACAGCCACGCGAAGATCGCCATCCGCGCATTTACCAGCGCAAAGGTTGGCTGGGGTGGTAGCTGCATTCCTTGCAGAGAGTAACGTAGCTGCTGTCTCGGTTGGCTTTGGGAATAGTACACGAAACAGAATCAAGTTAAAGATTGTGTCGTCACAAACCGGAATGATTCTCGTATTTTAACATCAGAATTTATAATTTCCTAGGCTAGTGTCTTATAATTTTGCTTCGGCGATCTATTGGAATAATTAATTTTAATTTTTACTGCATTAGTCTTTTAGATTTTTGATCACATCGTAATTGTTAGAAAATTAGTACACGCACACACACAGATGAAACGTCATGATTATTGTAAGCGCGCAAAGGATCATATACTGCAGGACGCAGTAAATAAAGTTAACAATGATTCAACAGAAAAAAGTCCCACATTTTAAAACGGATTTTTAGCAAGGGAAAGACTAACGGTAAGGAAATAAGACCTTTGGGGGCCGTACTTGATGTGGTGGATCGAGAAAAATGGCGCTGGGAGGTATATCCCTTTAATCAGTAACTTACTTGACTTCCGGCAAAAGGGGGAAATTCCCGTTTTGCCGAATTTTTTTTCCCTAACCACAGGAATCACGGATTCCTTCCAAGTAAAAATGTTCTTTAACTTCTCTGATATTAAAATTTTGAAGAATGTTTTGATTTGGCGAAGCGGGATTCGGCGAAACAGGAATTACCCTTTCACCTAATTTTAAGCCTGGCTTAAGTTTCGGCTACACGGGAATATTTTTCAGTAAAAGGGTTAACCACCATGCTGAGTGAGAGTTTCAGACATGGGGTGGGGGAGGTTACACGACTTGTGATGTCACATATTTTTTTTACTTTAACTTTTAATTTTATTTTAAAAACATCCACATTTCCATGAATGGCTGGGCGGCGTACAGAGATATAGAGATATTTTTAAAACTATACGTTTTAATATTTTTATTATTTTTTTTTTAGCTTGCAGTAAAAATTTTTACTCAAAATAAAAACTATTTGTGCCAATAGCCTATCTTTTTCCTTTTACCGTCAATGTATGACATCTCCAACTTCAATGTCGCTCGTGAACTTGTCACCTGCCCTGGCACCCTGAGTGGGTTAACCAATTTAATTTTAGTTAAGTGATCCCGGGGGGAGGGGGGGGAGGGCAGGGCTTTATGGGCTTGACGCCCTTCGAAACCTACAAATTAACGAAAGAGGCAGAAAGGGGTTTTGGCGTTTGTGACGTCATTTCTAGGATATCAGTTACGCAAGTTGTAACAAAAAAGGAGTCACATTTGTGTGACGTCAGTTGCGTACGGACCCCAAACGCAAAATTATTACGTCTGTGAAAAGAAATCGCTTAAGCTGCCGTCTGAGTTTCATTTTTAAGGTGCTTCCTTCCGCGTTAGCTTTCCCGTGTGATTCGGTCTTTTAACTTTAGCTCAAACGTTTGAAAATTATGTTGCAAATACGCTCGCAAACACGTTATTTTTCCTGCTTTTTCCTTGGAGCCATTTTTGTTAAGTTTGCTCAAATCTATTTAAATGTTGCAAAATGCGTGAGCTGGGAGGGACGGAGGGTGCACGAAATTTGTGAGAGAGTGTACTTTTACATGATAATGTTTGTTCGGTAAATAAAAGTTGCAAACTTATGTGAGAATTTTTGGTTTCTTTCTGCAAAATATAGTGAAGAAACTGATTCTACGTATGTGTTCGAGGGGACCATAAATTTTACACTCC
Organism: Lithobius niger; assembly: GCA_023313725.1. NCBI lineage: Eukaryota > Metazoa > Arthropoda > Chilopoda > Lithobiomorpha > Lithobiidae > Lithobius > Lithobius niger. The sequence continues at coordinate 25,999 of JAHWFP010181525.1, read as the reverse complement.
AGTGTACGACGCTTGTTAATCCACGAGTAATCTGCATTAACATTGGTTATCATTGGGCAACCTTAGTAACTCGGTGGGATTCCTGGCATTTCTTAATCTTCAGTAACTGCACTATATTCAGGGAATCAGATATGCGTGAAACTCCGAGAATAAGTTGCAATCCGAAGATGTACGTAGCTATCCTGAACTCCCAAGTTTTCCTTGTAGTAATCCTTTGATCCCCAAGTTTTCCTTTTAAAGGGACACCCGGCCTGCCTTATAAGATTCCGCCTGGCTTATAACAGCCACGCGCAGATCTCCATCCGCGCATTTATGACCGCTAAGGTCACTGACACAGTAGCTACATTCTTAGCAGCGACGAACGCAGCTACTGGATCTCAGTTGGCTTTGGGAATAGTACACGAAAGAGCATCAACTTAAAGATTGTGTCGTCACAAACCGGAATGATTTTCGTATTTTACATTCAAACTCTATAATTTTTTAGGCTAGTATATTATAATTTTTCTTCGGCGATCTATTGGCATTATTAATTTTAATTTATACCGCATTAGTCTTTTAGACTTATGATCTCATACTAATTATTAGCAAACGATTAAAATGAGTACATGTGCACACACAGATGAAAGTTCAAGGTCATTGTAGGCGCGCAAAGGATCATATACGTTCTGGAAGAACGTAAATAAAGTTCCCCTATATTCAACAGAAAATCTCCTAGACGCCACATTTTAAAACTGATTTTTACCAAAGGGACTGACTAACGGTAAGGAAATAGACCTTTGGGGCCGTACTTGATGTGGAGGATCGAGAAAAATGGCGCTGGGAACAATATATTTTTAAGTAATTCGGTAAACCGAAGTGTAGCCTACCACACAATACTAGGTTGGTAACCTTGGCAACCCAAGTTAATATTAACATGTAGTCCACTGTCACTCCACTGGTAATCCCAGTGGCGTGCACAGAAGGGGGGGGGGGGGGGCGGGGCAGTGCTCCTGCCCTTTTCGGAAATTGCCCTTTTTGTAAAAAAAATGATTTTTTTGTGTGTGCCAGCATTAAGTTTGCTGGTGCGGTGGTGCCAGGAAAAAGAGCCTGAAGGTCTAAAAACAGGTCTAAAATGCCTGAAAAGGGCAAAAAAAAAAGATAGGGAAAAAAATTCCCTAGGAAAAATGCCCATTAAAAACCTTGAAAAAAAGGCCCCAAAAGGGCAAGAAAGGGTAAATGGATAGGCAAGAAAAGTACCCACATAAAAATGTGCCCTTTTTAGTAAAAGTGGCCCCTGCCCTGTCGAATCTAACTAAAAATACCCCTGGAAAAAATACCCCGGAAAAAAATACCCCGGAAAAAATACCCCTGGAAAAAATACCCCCGGAAAAAATACCCCCGGAAAAAATACCCCCGGAAAAAATACCCCCGGAAAAAACACCCCTGGAAAAAATACCCCC
>JAHWFP010181525.1:0-15215 GCA_023313725.1 Lithobius niger | reverse complement strand
GACATTAAACATGCGAACACAGGGCTAACCAGACATGTAACCACATACATCATGTATAAGTTTCATAAGGCTGAGCATAGCATTATTGTAGCTATGGCCAACATAAACCAACTACTCCGCACATGTAACGTGAAAAGGAGGGATAAGTGGGTAGAAAGAGAGGAGGACGATGCACGCAAAGATGGTCAAAACAGAGGGAAAGGAGACGAGAGGAGCGTTACAGCTGTGCAAGCAAATACCCAATACATGTACAAACACATTGGCAGCATCCGAAAGGAGTAAGCCCATGAGGAAGTAAACCAATAAACCAATACTCCTATACGTATGAAATTATGCATGATGCTATTTTACCCCTAAGGTATGCTTAAAAATGTTACCACACAAGGTTCGTGAAGGTCACCATTTAATTCTGAATCATATCAATAAATCAAGATAAACCAGAAAAACATTTGCTTGCCAACGAACTTAGACTTGGATCGTTATAAGAACGAACGGGAGAAACCAACTCGGGTCCCTCATTACGGTGGGCAGGTAGAAAGCTGGTGAGGGTAAAGGTGTAATACTAATTCCATTACCATACTGGATTCCACCATTTGTTCTTAAACGGCCCAACTCTACCAACACATCGTAAAATGCAAACAGAGTTCTGTGGACACATCACAATCACTACATTTACATGGCCAAAAGAAAGCGCATTTTAAAATGCGCATCAATAAACGGCACCTGTTTACAAGACGCAAAACCGCAATTGGGGCCAATGTGCTAGCGAAGGCGATTGGGCCAGGTGCGATCAGGAAACCCTTCCTACCTGTCCTCCCTTTGACAAACAGTGGGCACGTTCGACGCTGCTCTACCCCCTGCATGTAGTAAACTAGGTCAGCTTAGACGCAAGTAACCAAACATAATCAAGTCTTATTGGTCATGTACATTTATTTTCAGTTTATTTGCCTAAAAGTCGAGTGGCACCAGCACAAATTACGTAGGCGTCGTAACTGTGTCCGCCATCTTTACCAGGAGCTCGCCAACTTCTCAATGAGTTCCGAGTGTTTACATGAATAAAGACGATGCAACTCAAACTGCCGATCCACTTCCGTGAAGTGCATTGGGAGAAAGCGTCACGAACGGGTGGTTACAAGACCCACGGAGGTGACACAGACTCGATACGCATCCATCTGAAGCGCTTCAAAGTGGTCATGTAAACGTAATGAATGTGTTGTTCAATAGATGAGGCGCTTAAACAAGTTCGTCAGAAGAGCGGCCAGGTGCCCAACCGCCACGATACCGGTGCTATCTATAAAAGAAAGTACTTACATGTTTGCAAGATGGTCTGCAGATGGAATATGACGCAGCACGCAATACACACGTACTGAAGCATATAATCGGATATTTAGCAGCACCAAGTTCCCCCTGTAGTAGCCGGCTGGCTGCTACATATCGAAATATGTGCTTCAATAAGAGTGTGTTGCATGCTGCTGCATAGTCCATCTACAGACCGTCTTGCAAGCATGTAAGCACTTTTTTGTGTGTGGTACCCAAGTGCACTTTTCACTTCCTGGTTCACAGGCGGTTGAGTTTATCAATACACTCTTGAATTTCTTCAGCCGTCAGAATAGTTGGCGAAGATGATGGGGTGCTTGGAGCTGAACCAGCGACCGCCGATAGAGAATGAGCAGGCGACCTGTTGCTGCGTGGGGATCTGTTGGTGCAATAAAGGGGGTGTCTAGGGGCCTCACTCTCCTTCCATTGGCGAAGCCTCTAAACCCTAAACAGTAATTTCAGACGGTAAAATAAGAAAGAAATCATAAATATAATAAAATTAAGGCACATGTTGTTGATGATTCTGGAAATTCTAACTCTCCAAAGCAAATGAGTCAGGAGAAAGTCTGGAATCAGAAATAAATACGTTGGCCTGTTGTAGTGTAAACAGAAGAAAATGGATTATGAACCGCGAACAAAATGGTCACATATTACCATTGGAAGTTGGTAGTGCCCGTTGGGTGGTATCTGAAGTATTTTTCTATCATTAAATTGTACCCAACTACCATCATGTTAAAGTCTTGGGTGAGCGAGATTGTAAAAATTGATTACACCTAAAGGTTTTATAACCTCACTCACCCAAGACTTAAATGTGATGGTAGTTGGGTACAATTTAATGATAGAAAAATACTCTCGTTGGCGATGTAACTTAACATCTAATTTGATTATACCTAATTAGATGTTAAGTTACACCACCAACGAGTGGCTCTGTGTGCTGTAGCCATGCCAGGGAATCAAGCAGCCTTTCTTGGGAAAGGCTGGTTAAGGAAGGTTAAACTCAACTTTGATTGATTCTTCAAACCCGACATCATTGAACCTGAATTTGTCGCTGAAAATGGAAGTGTTCAGTTTCTTAATAGCAATGGGGTTTTGAGCGGTTTCCTGACATATTCAAACCAGGTAAGTTTATGGACTTCAAAGCCGGTATTAAATTAAAAGACGGTACTAAACCAAGATTCTGTAAGGCTTGGCCTGTCCCCCTTAGCTGTGGGAGAAAAGGGCGAGGCTGGAATAGACCAGCTGGTGCAGGAGGGTATTTTGAAAAACGTTACTTTTGTGCTTGGGAAACTCCTGTTGTGCTTATGTTCAAGCCCAGAGGTAATACGCACATTGTAGGCAACAATGGTGTGACTGTGAACTGCGAACTGGATATAGATTACTTTCCTGTCCATAGGACAGTGGATTTGTTTAGTAAACTCGCAGATTGCAACAAATTATCGTTAATGAAGTTGGATGCATTTCTGCAAGTGGAGCTCGCAGAGGTCTACAAACCAGCTTTGACAATAAACACCTGCCATGGGCTATTTCCATGGCAGAGGATACTGCTAGGATTAGTCAGAATTGAAATCTTGGAATGTTTTAGTGACGACTGGAAAAGGGCCTACAGGGAATGCCAAAACTAGCCCTTTTGGTGTTGATATCCTGGTTGCTGGGAAGGGAAGGGAACATGATGCTACTCTGGATAAAGTATGCTCTGCCTTGAAGGAGAATGGCGCAAGGGTCAAATGTTCAAGTGGATAAATGGACTGTCTACTTGCCTGCAGTCTTAGATACAATCAGTTTAGTCCCGGATGCCTGATAGCATTTTGTAAATTAAAATTTTATTCAAGTTTCATGAACAAGTATTGAAAGTTTGTACCCATCTTGCGACCTAGTTGCCGTCCTGAATCAGTAACTTCCCCCAAAAGTACCATGGTTCTGGATGCCTCAATGTTCAGAGGTTGTGGCTAACACCAAGCAAGCATTTTTTAAATCTAATGTTTTGGTGCACTGTGACCAGAATTTGCCACTAAAATTAGTGCAACGTGCGTCGTGTACGTGCGTACTTTGCTGATGCATGCTAAGCCAAATGGGGAAGCCTACTACGTTTGTTTTGCGAGCCCTGAGTAAGGCCGAACTTGGATATGCTCAGTTTGATCGTGAGGCACAATCGATAGTATTTGGGGTTAGACAGTTCCATCAGTACTTTTTAAGTTTGTGGAATCTCCACTTATTACGTCACATTGTGCATCTATTTTGCCTCCAGTTCTCTCGTTGGCAGTCGTGGGTTTATGCACCCGCAGCAAGGTCGTCACCACCGATACATGCCCACTTTGCAATCTGCAGTTGCTACAAGCTCACAAACTGTCCAAAACTTGGGGAGTAGTTCTTCAAAACATTCCGCAGGGAGTGTTGCTCGTAAATTGTGTTGTTAAAGTCGAGAAAAAAGAGCACCTCACCGACTCAACTTGTAACGTATCCAGCGAGTTTAGCTATGTGGTTTGGTTATTAGCAAGTCAACTTTTTTTCTTCCATCACTGATTTTGCCTTGGTTTCCTGGTTTTACAGTTATGTCTTGTCTTGTTCCATTTTTGGGGGGGATGTAGTGTGTAAAGTTATTATGGTAACTAAGCTTAAGAAAATGGATTTTAAAAATGGGTATTTCTAAAATTGATGGCAATAACATTTATTGTTAACAATATTTTGGGGAGTTATTTCACATACTGGAGTTATTGTGCGCGCAGCGTATCTTGAGTCCTGCAGGTATTTTATGAGCTGCTACATCTTCCTGGAGAGAGCGGCTTTAATCAACGGCCGCCATTGTTTTTGTAACCATCTAGGATATCAACAAGGTGCTCTGCCATCGAAAACATACAATCGATTATCTGTATTCGTTCTGGGGTGAACTCAAGATAGGCCACGGACACTATAAAGTTGTACGTATTATTGAATGTGGCTTGTTGGTTAGCATGACCGTATCATGTGCCAGAGATCCCGGGTTCGAGCCCAGCCTCAGCCAACCCTGCCATTTTCTGGAAGCAAAGGGCCCTGTAATGTCTCATGCTCATGTCGACTATGTCACGTTAAAAACCTAGGATTTCCAAAGGGGTTTATTTAGCAAAATTGTCCCTCTCTCCTTCGACAACAGTATTGAATGCTTAATTGTTGTGCATTTATAAGTTTAGAATTGCACTCCTCCTTGTCCTAGGAGGAACGACTGGTGTTTGTGGCTCTCGCCTTCGTGGGTACCACTGACATTGTTATTGCTGGCTGCACGAATTCCTTGGTTGGATGGCACTCTTATCACTTCCCTCTGCAATTGTTTATTGTAGGTAGTGCCCACCAGTACACCATCACCATGGCATGATCCGGATTCAACTGGAAACCCAATTCATACCCAAATCACGGACATGATTTTGTCAACATGGCTACTCCTCCAGTGGAGTAAAGATGACTCACTGAATCCAATATCAAGGTCACAACAGTGACGATGGCTTTATTCGACCGAGAACGGTTGCAACCATAGGCATAGGAGAAGGATTACAAATAAATAGAAAGGCTCAACGAAGGTTTCCCAGATTGACAGTTTGTAGTGGGTTGCCAGTTTGAATCCAGATCATGCCACTCTGACGAAACGTCGGTGCATAAATGGCGGCTTACTGTACTCTGTTATTCCTAGTGTATGATTTTTGCTGTTTGGCTTGCTTCTCTCTTTCCTTTATATGATTTACAGTGATTTATGTTTAGTTGTTTAATAGGGGTTCTAGGTTGCTAACCCTGCATTGCAGTTGTGTCCAGGCGAACAACATGAAGTACACTTCACTCTACACAGTTGTCTTGAGGCCAGATAGGGGTGAGGTAATCCCTTTTTCTCTGCTATTTGCAAGTACCTGGAGTCACTGTTGGAGATTTGTTGCTGATACCTATTACCTGGGGTCCATTAGAAGTTGCCTATCTTCTTCTTACCTAAAGGCATGGAGGATGCTGTGGAAATGTGATTTACTGCGATGTCTGTGCCACCCTTAAGTGACCACGATAGTCTCTAGACGCTAAACGTCTCTCATGCCCGAAAAAAAAAAAACAATTAAATTGCTGAAACGACTAAGTTTGTGAAATAAACATTTCTGAACATCCGAAATCTGCACGGCAAGAAAGTGTCATAAGGATGGGGGCAAGGTGGCCTGATGGTTAGCATGACCATCTCATGTGCCAGAGATCCTGGGTTCGAGTCCGGCTTCAGGCACCCCTGGCATTTTCGGGTTGAGAAGGGCCCCGTGATGTCTCATGCTCATGTTGATTGTAGCGTGTAAAAGAAGCTAGGAATTTCCGAAGGGATTTACCTGGCAAAATTGTTCCTCTCTCCTTCTGGCGCCCATGGCTAACACTGGGTGCGTGTCAAATAAGTTTTTTAAAAGGATGACGTCATGGTTCATGTTTTGCTCGTGTAGATGTGGCATTATTTGAAGCAGTAAATACAGTGGTGAAGCTTCTGGTGTCGCGAATCGCCTATGCATGGCAATGTTATTCATGTATGTTAAAATTGTAAGGTTTTTATGCAATGCTAACTAAAGCGCACAACGACACCATTACATGGTGTGCGTATTCAATTCAGTGTATGTATATGGTGGTCCATAAAAACCGCAACAACAAAATTTTTTTAAGTCCAAACTTTTTTGTTAGCACCCTCCATAACTGTAAAGGGACTGGAGGGCGCTAACAAAAAAGTTTGGACTTAGAACAATTTTGCTGTTACGTTTTTTATGGATCACCCTGTATACATTCGTTGTGGCAATTATGTAAAAGCACTTGGTGTTTGTAGATCAGAGAGAGCCAATAAGGTGAACATGTATGAATCAACACTTTTTTAAATCTATATATTTGTTATGGCACGAATTTATAGGGTCAATCTGTATCTGGGCTTTTCCTGTAGTTCTTGTTTACTTAGAAGGATATGTAAGTTAGCCTTTTTGAATTATGAATTATCTTATATCAGCCAAGTAGTCTTATCAAAGCCTTCTAAGATTACCACATTCTGTCAACTGATGCACTGACATTTATTTGAATGCTTATTCGACGGTTCATGTCCTAATTTTAAGTCAATTTTATGCTAGCTTAGACTAAAACAACTCACTTGAGATATCTAGAACCTGCAATTACAGTGACGCGGGATATCACTGTTCTGCCTGGCTAGCGCAATCAATTACTTCCATCTTTTATGCACGGGCGAATGAGGACTTGGAAAAAGGTAAACGGGCAATCTCGGGCTAACACCTTACCCTCTAACTAGCCTTAAGTTGAGCCCGTTATTTCTAATCTTCTGTCAGGGTTCTACTTTGGTCTGGATAGGCTTACTCTTAGTTATTTCCACACCTGGTATTGTGGTGTGAACTAACATGAATGGGGCTATGGGCTCACCCAATGCTATCTGGTAAACCACAAGCTTATCATTCTTCAGTACTATCATCTTACGCAGTGACATTACGGTCCACGGGTCCCTGGCAACATTTGGAGCACGTAGTAAAACTTCTGGTTCAATATAGGATAAAGGTGAAGCAACGTGATGGGGTGGTGATCTCAACCAGCTCCATACGTCGTAATCTCCTGGTTTGGATATTTGCTGGCGATCCTGCACAACGAAGGGTATTGGGGGTATCTTAACTGGCCTTGTGTTAACAAAGGAAATGAAAAGAGGAAACTCTGAAAGGAAATGCAAGGCCGGTTACAGGATTTCGCAGACCTGGTACAAACTGGTTTGTTGGGGCCTCCATTTTTTGCTAGGACCTGTGTTAGGGCTAGGGTATGGTGCAAATTGTCCCCCCACCCGTCGCTGGCTCTGAGGAAACAGCTCTTCTGTTAAAAGGTGTTGCTGGTCCACAGACAGAGTTTTTGGCCGTGCCGTCTCGGTAACCATGTTACCAAACTTTCTGCATCTATAGAACAAACCACATAAAACGTGGTTGTGCGCCTGGGGTTTTCGGTCAAAATGCCGATTGCTTCCAGATCAATTCTGGCACGAAGTTGCTTTCTGTAAATAAAATAAAATTGCACCAGAATTAATTTAGTTATTTCTGGTACACAAAATCTTTCTCTTTTCGTGGTGATGAGGAAATGCATGGGGAGATGACGCAGTCAGACACAGTAACAATTTTATGGCACCTGCAAACACATGAACGATTTCTTGTGGGAATACTAATGCTCGTAGGCCCTAGCAGTTTGTTGTTGACAAAAAGTCACCTTCTTACAACTTTGCCTTCACATATTTCTGCATTTCTTGCTGACTGCTCCCATACATTCTAAGAATTCCTGATGGGTCCAAGGCCAGAAAGGATACACATCATAACCATAACTTTAGCTAATCAAAACTTTAGTCCCCAAATGTGCTCACAGTCATTGCTGTAATACTACAATAAAGGAAAAGGACATTCTTGGCACTTTATCAACTTTAATGGTAATGCCACCACCTGTAACAAATTTCCATAGTGATTACTTAACGCCCACATGAACTTATGATATCCTGCAAACCAATGCCAGCCATATGGTAATATCAGCTGCACTCTGGTTGACCACTTACCATATGTACACCTTCTGAATGAAGTCAGCGTTGCCAAAAACAAGGTGGAACTAGTTAATACCAAAGTGGTGCATCAGTTCCCAATTGTGCTGTTTACACAGCAATAAAACGTTCCTCCAACTGAGGTAGCCAGTAATCATGAAACAATCCTTTGCGACAGGCCGTACTACTTTTATAAAGCAGCCATAAGAGTTTAGGCACTGGGTTACTATCCGTCATGCAAGCACGGATGGCATTTGGGCATTTCAGAATACTAAGTTTACGGTACTAGCAAGCTTATTTTAGAGCTATTAGCTCAGTATTCTGAAATAGTTTGTTGTGAACTTTACTAAAGATCACTCTAAGATTGGTCACTGAAACTAGACTGTCGGTGGACTTAGCAACGTAAGTGAACTGTAGGTGGCGCTAGCAATGTAGGCGTCATTCATGAAGCACAAGCCTAGAGAGCAGTTTAAAAAACTTTTCTTTAACTTTATTTCAGACCAGCTATTAGCTCAGTATTCTAAAATAGTTTATTGTAAACTAAAGATCACTCTAAGACCGTTCATTGGAAGTAGACTGTCGGTGGACTTGGCAATGTAGGTGAATTGTAGCATTCATGAAGCACAAGCCCAGAGAGCAGTTTAAAAAACTTTACTTTAACTTTATTTCAGACCAGCAAGGTCCATGTTAAAATCATTACAAATAAAACAAATATGACCTAAGTAGAACCAAACCAGACAAATACGACCTAAAAAGAAAAAACTTTCATGGCCTCCACTGAAGCCATCCGCAAATAACGGACAGGGTTTTCCTGACAGTAAGGGAGACTTGCGTCAACAACCACCCTCAGTTGTTTGAAGAGTACAGTCTGCCTAGACAGGCGTAGATCCTCCACCTATGAACTTCACCAAAGCTAGGGACACCCACGGTAGCAAATATACTGGGACTACTCCAGCTGGGCAAACCACGCAAGAATAGTAAGCTGTTGTTGCAACACACTCTAAGGCCGTTCAAGCATTGGGTTGAACCGTGTGTTGTTACATCAGTGAAGCAGTGGCCACACCTTTGCAGCATCCACGAAACCACCTACAATAAATGGTGTTCGCCCTAATAAAAGTTTTTCTTTGCTGATTAAGGATGTCACTGTCGGCTTAGGACACTATCTTAGGACGGCTGAAATTACCATAAGTCTGGTAAAGTAACAGGACCTCACCACTCAAGATGGGAACGACGTAGCAAACGAGTTCGGCATCAAATTTTGGTCATTAAGACTGCACCTGCCCTGATACACGGGCCTCTGCGCGAGATCTGTATTTCTAAATCAAAGATGCTTGCTGCACTGAAAAACCTCTGTCCCAATAAGGCAAGTTGACTAGAGGGCACCTAAACAAATTTTTGAAAGAATGTGCCGAGAAGCCGGCGGAGTCACTGGCCATGCTACTACCAAAGTCCTTCAGTCATGGGCTGGTACCGCAAGACTGGAAAAAAGCTAACATCACGCCCATCTACAAAAAGAAAGGAACTATGCTTTCAACACTGGACGGCACCGGCAACATTGTGAAAGAATCTTCCTGAGAGAACTTAGTGAGGATCTCGACGAGCTTGGCATCTCCGATGACACTCAATGTGGCTTGGTGCTGGGTAGGTCGTGCATGACTAACCATCTTATTGCTAGAAACCAACGGATGAAACTAAGGCACTCGACATCTTCTTTGCAGATGTTGGAAAGGCCGCGGTACATGGCATCCTTATCAACGACCTGGGCTTCCATGGCATCAGTGTTGAAAAGGCTAGATGGATCTCCAGCTTTTTAGAAGGCAGACAACCGAGTGTTATCGCTAATGAGGAAGCTTTTGACTGGTTCCCTGTTACTTCTGGTGTGCCACAGACCTCAGTGCTTGGCCCGCAGCTGTTTGCCGTTTACACAGTTGAATCTCATGCAGCATTCCAGGGCAACTGCTATAAGTTTGCTGAAGATGTCAAATCCTCTCAAAATAGCAACAAGAGGAGCAATGTTAACGTGCTTCAAAATGATATCAATCTTCTCAAAGGCTGGTACACTGTCAGTGACATGAAGTTCCACCCCGAAAAGAGCTTCATTATGCATATGGGTCACAAAAACGTTAAAAAGCCTTTTCATCTGGGTAATAAAAGACTCAAGGCCACCAAACAAATCAAGACCTGGGTGTTATTATGGAGTCCCATCTATTAGCAAGCAAGCAATGTGCTGCAGCTGCTGTTAAGGTCAAGTGAATAGCTGGCTTCCTTTCCTGACATCTACCAAAGCTTTTTCCTGAAAACTTTGCTAGAGTCCATAAGGTTTTCATCTGGCCACTTATGGAGTTCTTCAGTGCAGCACGGGCTCCCTGGTTGCAGCGAGACATTTAGTTGGTAGAGAACGTGCAGAGACTTGCTTCTTGTACACTCACGAAGGACAAGGTGGGCTATGAAGTGGTTGAGTCTGTCCGGGCTGCCAATTGTGGAGCAGAGACTAAAGAGAGGCATGCTAATTTAGTGCTGCAAAATTCTCAAACGACGTTACAGACTATACCCAAATGAGTTCTTTACCACAGTAGACTTAATGCACGGGAAATACTTTTTCTCTGGTGCCGTTTTCGATGCGTGGAATAATCTTCCAGCAATCTGTGAAAGGCCAGCTCAACTAACTGCCGCAAGGCAATGTTGGAAAGGCATGTGGTGCAGCATTAACTGCCCTGCAGGGCATGGCTACAAGTCATGGACTGTGCCATATTACGAACTAAACATTATAAGTTACTGTAGGAGGCTCCAAATATCTAAGTAGTAAACCACTGCGTACATGGAAGAATATGCTGACAGTTTTCGTCGAGTTGAAGTTAAGATCTAGGGAGGTTCACACTGACACAACGGTCTAGTAGAAGTTTTAAGCCTCTAACTGCCAGTCAGAGAAGAGCCAGGTCATCGGCATACCAAAGGTGGTTGACCTTAAGACCACTAAAGATAATTCCAGCATCAATGTCTGGTTCTTTGTGAGTAGTTTGTCAGTGTAGATGTTGAACAATAATGGAGACAGTCCTCTTCGCTGACGAACGTCATTCAATACGCTGAACCACCGTGACAAGGTGGAGCCCTATCTCACACGAAGCATCTATGGTGATCGCACCCATTGCCACAGACTACCCACACACCACCTAGGGAGCCGACGTTTGATCAGGATATGGTACAGCAGGGGTCGAAATATTCGGATGCACAGGGGCAAATTGCACTCCAAAATCGCACTTTGTACTCCAGAAGCAACTCTTGGAGTGCAAAATTGCGCACCAAAGTTGAATTTTCCTTAACTTTTGAAACGCACAAGCTACAGACTTGCGGTTTGCTGCATTTTAAACAACTTGGAATTAGGTTCCCTACGACACCATTCCTTCCGAAGAAGTTATACTTCATTTTTTACTACTTTTGGTTAAACTATGTGGATAGGTTTTTCAGTTGAATAGTGAAGTTAAGTCAGTTTTAAGCAAAGTGCGGGAAAACGGTACATCTTACGTATTGAAATGCTGAATGTTAGAATTTCCATTGGCTATAAAATAGGAGACCACAGCGTTGGTTTACATTTTGGTTTTGCACTCCAGTAAAATATTTGGGGTGCAAATTTGCACTCGGATCAAAACTTGGAAATTCGACCCCTGATACGTGTACTGTGATTAGCTCGGTCATAGGCTTTGGATAGTAAAGTAAAGCCGAAAATAATGGGCTTTCTCTAGACTAGCAAGCTTCACACTCTCTTTAAGAACAAAGTTCGGTTGATCGTTATGATGTTTTGGTTTAAAGGCAAACTGGCCATTTTCTGCATTAACGAAGTCACCGACTGAGGACGCGACCACTCGTTCAAAAATGTTGGAGGCGGTGGTGGCAAGGGCAAAGATTTGGTAATTGTTGGATGAAATTAAGGCCTCCAGTTTTCTGCTTCAAACAGGTGAAATAACAACATCGAACATGGCCAGCAGTATCCATGTCTAGTGGAACAGCCATTGCATTGATCATGCGCGCACGACCTCCAAGTTTTTGGGGAAGCAAATTTCACGTTCGTTCTGGATCCCATGACTACTTAGTGCCTTCTTTCCATTGAGCATACGTTCACATGCATCTTGCATCATTGGTAAGGTTATGGTAGGGGCAGTACCATCTTTGGAGCCAGAAAATTATCGACTTCAACAAGTTACTTAAAAATAATAGCCTTAGAACGGACTTAACAAGACAGAAAATATTGCCTTGGTTTGTTATTAGAAACATGAAGTATAAGCTTATATTACAGACAAAAGTACAGATTTACTTGAAGAAAGCCTGCAAATGGCTTAGGTTGCAAAATAAGTTTAGCATCCAAGTTATTTTCTAAAAGGTTCAACTCAGACTTGATGGGTCTCACGAGAAAACCGGCAAAGTGTACAGACTTACTGTTGTGTATGAACGATATGGGAAGAAGAATCGTGAAAAATTCACGAAAATACAACACCACAACACAAACAAGTTATTCTGCTACAAGTAGGGGTGTGCGAGCCTCGAAAGTTTCGAGTTCGAGTCAAGTATCCTATCTGCTTTATCCCAACCAAAATCAAATTTGGTAAAAATCAATAACTTTACCAATTTTTGACCGATTTTGACGTTCAAATACACCAAATTAATTGTTTCAACAAAAGCTTTCCGATGGTGCAAATTAAAAACCACTAGCTCAAACCATTTTAAAGTTATATCCTAAAAACTTGAAAACTATTTGTTTACATTTACCCGCACAGTCCATTAAGCAGCATCTTGTTGTTATTACACTAACAAATAAAAAAGACGCTTGCAAAATAAGTGTGTTAACCAAATACTCAAACTCGGCTCGATACTCGATTCTTCTGTTAGGCTACAAACTCGGCTCGGCTCAACTCGATTAAAGTTATTCTACTCGCACACCCCTAGCTACAAGTCTACTCTTTCCCTCCAAGGGTTTCACTTTACAATGGTGACATAAAAAAGGAACAATACCTCCCACACTGGTGTCACAACCACTATTCCTGTAGATATTGTAGGATGCTGAGTTTTGAGCATGCCGTGATAATTCTTCAGGCCACACTGTGGCAATATAACCTTCCTTCTAGTAACACCCTTGTGGCTACTGCCAGAGATTCGGCCCATGGCTCAGGGACTGAATTTAGTCTGCAAGTGGTGTGCACTCCGGATGGACCAGAATGAAAGAGATTAGGTACCCATGACCACATGCAAGGAATGGCAATTCTTCAGGGCGTGGATGTGGACGAGGCTGCAGTGAAGTGCTCCCTTTTTTTTGTTTATTTTTCGATGTGTTTCCTGTATTATAGGTTTATTGTTAGTCTGTTTTTTTTTTCACTTATTTTTCTTATTTATTGTACCTTAAGCACATTCAAAGCCAAATAAATTAATACAATTCCTAGCATCGGTGGGGAAAGTTGTCAGGTAAGCATTAAAACATGATTCTCGTCCACAAGATGGTGACAATTTATCCTGGATGAAGACTATAAATATTGAGAAATGTTTGCTGCATTGTGTAAGTGAGAATCACGTTTTTGTGTTTTATCGTAACATCTTATCAAAACAAACTTATAATTTTATACAACTCCTACTCTGGTTTCTGCTTGTTTTTGAGTTTGATTGATCAGCTTAACTCTAGCTGTTTTCCTGGTGTCACTGTATGGCTTCCTTGTACATCTTCCTGGTTTCGGTTTCCCAGTGTTAGGGCAGAATTTTCAACGTTCTTTGTTACATTGCTACAGATGATAGTCGGCAATTCTTACTCGTTGTTGTGGGTTGCGACACGGTTTTCTTTAGCTACCAACTTCATGTTTCTCATGTGGTCAGGAATGCCTATCAACATATAGCATGCAGCAACAAGACCATTCGTAGGTACAATTTTATGAATTTATTGAATTTTGGAACATTTTCATGATTACAATGACTGCCATTGGCCTGCAAGCCTCAAAGAAATGAAATAAAGTGCCATATTTGATTTTAAAACTTACTAATATGTTAAAAAAAGTAAAGTGACAAAATTGTGCACCAATGTAGTGTCTTAACTTTGTAAAAACATCAATTGCCGTGATGTCATCAAGAGTTAGGCACTGATGAACGAGAACAGCGGATCTTTTGCTGTTTGAGTGGACTAGTCCAGACACGTGATATGCGTGTCACGGCAAACAGGTGTGGCGCGTGGTTAAAGGTGGAAAATGTACACAATTTCAAAAATTCAAGAATAATTCATACTCTTGGTGAATTTTCGATAGTCAATTACGCTGGTGATGGAAAAAACATAGCCGAATATCTTCTTCAGGCACGTAATAAAAACTCAAAACCCCACCGCTTATTTACAGATCATTCAAATTTGGTGTTAACTCGGCCTCCGATGTTTACAAGGTTTACATGCAGGTGCGCATTACTACCTTCAACGGGACCTTCTAATCCTGCAATCCAGTTCCTGTTACCTGCCGAGTACCGCGAACGTCTAAGAAAAAATGGAATACTGAACTTCAAAATAACGACGGCCGCACGTGAGTGACACGAACATCCTAGTGATGCACACCTGCATGTATACCTTGTAAATATCGGAGGCCGAGTTATGGCCAAATTAGAATGATCTATAAATAAGCGATAGTGATTTCAATTTTTATTAAGTGTAAGGACGTGTAATTTCAGCAATAATACTAGGCCCAATTTTGCGGTGAGTTTTGTTGTGATGAAGGTGCAATTTTGCGGTGATGGCTATGGCGGCTGAATTCGATAACGGCATCCCATTGGCTCGTATATGGACAAAAGTTATGATATTCAACAAAAATTCCAACAGAATAAAATATGGCTGCCCAATTTCAGCTCAACTTACGTAAATACGTACCACGTACGTGGCTGATGATGATAGACTGCTCACTTACAGGTACGACAACTTTGTACCTAACAGCATTGCTTGGTACCGATCCGGCACCTGAAAATTACTTCGGTGATAACTGCTACTGGAATTTTGTTTCCATAGCTATTTGTCGATTACTGGCTTGTTTTTCGTTTAAATTTATTTCATGAAAAATGAAGCCATTTTGTGGTAAATTTTGTGCTATTTTTGGAAATTTGTGGGATTTTGCGACAATTAATTGTTTTTTTTTTTTTTTGCAAACACCGACAATTCGGCCTTTTTACTTTGGTTCATGATAAAAATTACAACTTACGCCCAACCAATAAGTCCACATTTTCAATGCAGAAACTGGCGAATTTTCGACTGTTTTTACTAAGACTTCCTCAGGCGATGGTCTGGAAAGCTGCTCGAACTTCCACTCCTCTCCTTCCAACAAACTTTTCGTCTGCTCACATTTTCGAAAAGTTTGTTGGA
>JAHWFP010181524.1:0-36720 GCA_023313725.1 Lithobius niger | reverse complement strand
CCCAAAAAAAAATACCGCTTATCAACGAATGTTGTGATGTTGTTAGCGTACATCGTTTAGATAAGTTCCTTGGCCCGAATTTCCCTGGTTCGGTTACTATTTGAAACTTGTTATGCTAACGTTCTGACGTTTCTGATTTTGATGTTCGCGATTTCTAATAAAAACAAATTATTTCTAGATTATTTCTAGTAATCAGGTCCAGCAAAGCCCAATTATTTATTACTGTCACTGAATTTTCCTACCATTAATAACTTTGATTATTAGGGAAACTGTGATACGACGTCCTTAAACGTTGAACTGCAATCAATCCAGTAGTTTGTTTGAGAGTTACATTGCTTCAAAAATATATGCGATATACAAAGACAACTCATGTTCATTTGTGACTTTGTGGGAATAGATGCTGACTTTATGATAAATTCGCCGTTACAGTACTAATTTACTCTTAATCTGGCTCACTGGTAGTTCTTTCAATGATACTTCCAATAAGGACCTACTGTTTTTTGAGTATTCGGCACTCCTTATATGGAGACTAGTAAAAATGCTCATACGAAAATTAGGAGTTTACTCATTTAAGCTTTACCGAAACCAATTATTGAAGGGGATGCCGAACGTCCATATGTTCATTCACCTTACTATACTTTGAAATTCTGTTTCTCCAGGCGATATCTGTCAAGTGCCTATCAGATTGGGATCACACTTGGTTAGCTCTTAGATTCTGTGTGCTGCTAAATATTTTTTTCTCAACCTGAAAACACGGTGTTCGTAATACGATCGTCATTCTATTTCGTGACAACTGCTGCTAATGGCAGAGGCAAAACTAAGATGACGGATTTACTTGGAAACCACTTTAGATTACGAAGGAACTTTAGGATACGACACATCACACAGACTAACTGCAAAAAATATACTTTGAAACTACGTACAGATGATGACTATAGTAGTACAAGCATCTATATACACATTTTTGGCTAGTGAGGATGCGTCTTTTGGAATCTGACCATCTTCTGTTCAGGGATCATGACCAAATCTAATCGGAACGCAGTAAATTATGACGTCATAACCGTGGAGCAACATGGCACCCATTTCTGTCACGTCTGTCCAAGCAAAGCGATTTCTGTCATTTCTGTCAAACCTTATCTGCTGTTTTCAATCTGTCCCATCTTGATAATCTGTCCTTATCGAACCCTTTCAAGCGATTTTCAAACCATTTTCAAACCATTTCGAGCGATCAAAAAACTTGAGCTGCTCCTCGCAGCAAATCACGTGTGGCCATCTATCGTCGTAGCTGCATACTAACGTACATGGCGACAACTAGGCAACTAGACCAGGATAATGTTTCTGGGGTATAGCTATATATATTTTTGTCTTTTAGTGAGGTGTCGTAGTGATCGGCCGGGCGAATGCAGGGCTATGATTCACGTCTACTGCAGGCAATGCTACGGGGTGGGGGGGGGGGCTTTCTAAGAACTGCTGTGCGTTGGCGTGAACCAACGGGCGGAGACAGGATTTGCATTGAAGTGTGGAAGGGGGTGGGGAGACGGTGAGGGCATGAGGATAGCTGTTTGTTAGAACGGTGTATGTTTTGCCGAGGTCAGCTAGTAAATATTAAGATCAAGAAGATCTTTAGAGTACTCTAACGTGTAAAATCAGTTTTAGATAATTTTCTTACAACTGGACCTAGTTGGATCAGCTATGAAATGTCGGCTATCTTGCTTGCCTGTTCGATTCGCTTGGAACGAGTTGACTTCTTGCTAGCATCTCTGTTGCTAGCCTTCGGTAATTACGCAATGGAACCTAACAGTAATCCCAGTTTAGGATCAATGATGAAAATCACTGTTTTACTACTTTGTTCTAGGAAAATTGTGTTTGACTATGGAACAAAACTAGAGCTTGATATTTTGAATTACAGGTAACTACTCATATAGTGTTGGAACACGAAATTCAGCTGAAGCGATGTCATCAAAATATCGTACCCAGTATTCATATCCACGTCCTACTAAAGCTTTCGTAGGTGTGCATTCACCGTGGATCAAACCGACAGCTTCACCCAATTTAACACTACCTAAAAGAAATACTATTAGTTTCCAAGATCTAGGACTTGCAGGAATTAATGCATTCTCCAACTCAAATTTCAGTTTTTCCAGAAAAGTATTTTGGGCAGTTCTATGGGTGGTGGCATTTATCTGGTGCATTGCTGAATGTACTAAATGCACCATTTCATATGCGACCAGTCCATTCACAGTGGATATCAAATATCGGAAGAATCAAACAATGACACCTCCTTACCTTACTTTATGTCCATCTGAAGTTTCTTTTAAAAATCCAGCCGTATCCACAATTTCACTAGAAAAGATTCCTTGTAGCTCCCTGTACACCGTTTCAACGGAACTGCTATCAAGATGTAATTTAACTATTGATGAATTGTGGAATATATCTCGATTCGAAATGCAGAAGCCTGCTTTCAGAATATTTCAGGTAAGCTTAATTAAATGGCATTAAACGGCAGCCTAAAGGTTTTTGCTTCCATGTCGGCCTTCCTGTGTGATTCAGTGTTGTAAATAGGTTGAAACGTGTGTAAATACTGCAAGTGCATTCATTTTCATTTGCTGCTTTCATGCTAACTTATGTAAATGTTTGCAAAAGCTATTTTATGTGGGAAGGATGGAAATCCTATGTGGGTAGATCCTTTTAAATGTGGATTTTTATTCCGCGACTGAAAAATTAATACTATAAATTGAAAAGTAAGATGAGTCTTCTACACTATGAACTGTGATAATGTGTGATTAAATTTATGTTAATTCTGAGACGGAAGTGAACAACTACATAAGTTGCAACTGGGAAAAATTGCGACAGAACCCTTCCCCCATGGAGTACACAGACATGTACAGCGTCAAGATGGTTAGAAAAGTAAGTCCTCAGGTATATACTGTGAGTTTTGTTCGGAGGCCTTGGGGACCTTGAGTAAAATGATCAGCACAGCCCGTGGTCATCCTCCTCGTCTCCGATACAAGTGAATGCTGGTTCGAATCCCGCGACTGACCTAATTACTTTAAAAAATAACCGTTGAAGTTAATTAGTGGGCAAAGGTTTAATAGAGTGCGGAAATACGAGCCTGCAGAAAATGGTACCTTGTATATGTTTACCGAACTTCTCTTTAGATCCAGTTTTCTTGAATCAGGTGGGTAACTTTTTAATTCTTCTTGTTTTGTTGTTTCATTGCACTTGTAAAACACTTTTAGTGAGTCGTACGTTCCTTTCAAATTTTTGACGTGCTTTCTTTGGCGTCTTTAATATCGTAATTATTGAAATTGGGTAATACGATTAGTTAACTTTGATTCTTAAATATCATAATAATAAAAATTAGTAGTTTTAAATTGGGTATAATCATTATTCATGGGAATCAATCCGAAATTAATCTACCATTAAAATACATAATACGTAAAACGCCATCTAAAAGCAAACAAGTCACGTGTTCAATTAGTACTTGAAACCACTGATGGACAAATCAGCCATACAAAACCAGTATGAGTCTAAACGCCTTTTCAAGTAGCTTCTTTGAAAAGAGACCCTAGAAGGACGGAACGACTCAGTTCTAGCTCCGTTGCAAATGGTGCCCACGAGGATGGAAAATGCCTCTTCCCAAAATATTTCTGCGAGCAGAGGTATCTTTTGTTATTACCATATTTTTGTCATTTTCATTGTTGCAAACTCTCCTGGGCAGATGACCAGGAGTGGTTAAAGCTCGTTAAACCTTTTGAACCCTTTGTATAAATAGCTTAACGGAGAGTTACAAGATGGTAATAGCGCGCGCAAAATAAGTTGAAAATAGCCAGTTGAAACAATAACTACCGCGAGGTATAAATTAAAATTGGAAGGGTTAAAGTTGAAAATGTATACTTATTGCAACAATACCACGAGGATGCTGGTGGTATAGAAATGAAAATGCATTGAGAAAATATAAACAAACACCTGTCGTAGCATCCGGCTATCAAAGCGTTACTACGAATTAACAAATATGCGCAATGAACAGAAATAAAACCCCATTAAAGAAAACATAAACAAATACCCGTCGTAGCAACCAGGGAAATTCACAAAGCGTTACTACGAATTAACAAATACGCTCAATGAACAGAAATGAAATTGCATTGAAAAAATGCAAAAAAAAAAAAAAACAATTTTGCGCCATCTTGTTTTTTTGGTCACACAAAATACCTCAATAGAAACAGGAGCTGTTAAGAGTTGTAAGGAATTGAGTTATGTGTCTTGGAATGATTAAGTTAATTATGCATTAAATAAATTGTTGTGGTGACAAAGGACTGTTCCGAAGTCAAAAATACTTCTCATTTTCTAAGCCATCGTGTCACAAGAGATCTTCAAATAAAGGTAGGTTATAGTTTATTAATACATTCACAATTTACTAGCTTATTTCAAAAGAATGCATCCTCACTTTCCATACAAGCCTAACTGTAGCCATTTAAGCTAATTTCATTGTTATCGGGATTTGGGAGTGTTTTGAATTCTAACAAATAATACTTAATGCACGGAGATGAAGTCACGCAACACATCTCCATGCCAAAAGTGCCTCGACTAACAATTTTCTCCGCAGTAAGTCATCTCAGCAGCAAGTTTTATATGACGTCATGCATGAAGGACGATTTTTTTCCCACACGATACGGATCGCCCAACCAAAGTGATAGATTGGGAGGGGGGAGTTCACTGGCATGCTATAATAACTAAAGAGATTTGGAGGGGAGCAATGCGTCTATATACATTAAGCATATGATTACGTATTAACTGAACCTAAAAGGTAAGTTTTTTTGATTGTTTGGGATGGTTACCGAATCAGTTTTTTAAAAATCTAGCAAAGGACGAAGGCTGGAGGAGGAGAAGGGGCAGTAATTAATGTAACTACCTACCCATATTCAACTACGTGTAGAAAACGGAAGAGCGGGAAGGAAGAGGCGGGTAGGATGATAGAACAGGGGAGGGAGAAGAAACGGGACGGGCGGAAAGAATGAGACTAGGAGGAAAGGGCAGGGAAATGATGGGAAGAAAGCGGGAGTATTACTGAAAGAAAAATTGTCTGTTGCAGTCAACGTTCAGGCCACAACGACTGAAAACTGGGAAACAACCAAGGGCAAAATAAAACCCCGGGTGAAGCCGGGTACGAATGCCAGTAATGTAGATAATATGAACGTATCTCCTACACGCCAAACGACACACATGTTAATTTGGTGTGACCTGACACTTTTATATAATTTTCAGCCTTCACTACTCCCTGAAGAGATGCCGTACACTGCCAGCGAAGCACTAAAGCACTCAAAACACCAAGCACACATAAAATTTTCAATAGTTAAGGAGAGGTAGCTCAAAGAAGTATTTTAAAATAGAAAGTATTTAACGTAAACATAATTTGTTATCACTGCTAGAGCATCTTCAAATAGGATTAGGACAACTCCTGTATAAAATATGAAATTATTTTAGAATTTTTGAAAACCATAATTCTTATATACAAGGCTAATTATAAGTTTAGCCATAATTAACGAACATACATGGTTCGAAAAATGTACTAAACATAGCTTAAAAAATACTAAACAATTTCAACGCTACCAACTATCAAGTAGCTTCTACGTCCCTACATTTCTACATCCCTACCTTTCATAGAAGCCTATAGGAATAGTAATGTAAATAATTTGAGTTCACTTGAGTATTTAGAGGCCGTAAAATACTATTTAATTTCACACCTGTTCTGTAGCAGTGATTCTGTCTTGAAAGCAGAGTAGTAGGTCGTTATTCAAGGTGCATACTTTCATTCGCCTTGTTGGAAAGAATATTTCCCTCTCTGTCTCACAATTCTAGTTCCAGCAACTGAAGTTGTCTAATTTTTAACGTTGCAAGATTTCACATGAGTACTTTGAAAAAGAATTAAACAATTCCTAATTCTTACCCTTGTCTAGCTAGTTGGTTAGAAAGACGGGGATGAATTCATTCCAGCAAGGCTGATAATAATTCTTTATTTTAAACAGGGGCCATCCCACACCCGTGTGAAGATGACCAGGCCACGTAAGGGAGCGATTGAAGTGAGTAGCATGTTTTGACTTCAACCTACTCCTCTACGTTTTTTTTTAATAAGCCTTAATGCCTTAACTAGGCTTTTATAATTAGTAGAATTGAAACCTTTCCAATATGGCTAATATCGATCTGTATTTAAAACAACCTAAACGTGATAGTAATGAAAATATGCTATATTTGGCGAACTTATAATACTCTTATGAACTTTCTAATTAACATAAATGACCGTAAGTAAGCTTCTAAAATAATGTGTAAATGACGACAACGAATGACGATTTGTAAGACAATAAAAATTATGAATCGTAAATAGGGGTTGCCCACAGCCGTGTGCACATGCTCTTAGCTAGTTATTATCTTAACGGTGCCCGTTATTATGTTAATGGTGTTTGGTGTCCGATGTTAACGGTGGAAGAGATTAACGCCATCGTACTATTCTGGCTGCATACCTAACTTGTACGGTATGGTTGAATTCTTCCAACAAGGCTAGTAATAGTTCCGCGTCTTCAAAGCGCAACCTCCACCCGTTTGAAGATGCCCTAGCTATCTAATGTCAGCAGCACTGTGTATTATTTTATGACTTCAAAATTATTCTTGTGAACTTAAATGACTATTGCTAGGTTTTTATGGCAGTTAGAGATTTCCTTGACAATAAAAAATAATAAAACGTATGAATGTAAAAGGAGCTATTTTACTCTTGCTTGTGGCGTGTGGTTCATAAAAGCAATGAAAATGTATACTACTGTAGAATTTAAAATACTCTTGTCAGCACTTTAATTAACTCGAATGGCTATCATATTCCTTATATGCATGGGTAGAAAGTAGTATAAGATACGGTATTGAAATATATGGTTTCGCAAGAAAATATATTTTAATAAGACTGCAGAAACTTCAAAATAAGATAGTTAAGGTATTGTTTGGACAAGAAAGTGAACATACAGCTGAGATTTACTATAAAAATAAACTACTAAAAATAAAAGATTTGAGAGTTTATATAATTATAATAAAAAATTATTACAGTAACACTCATAAAGATCTCCATGATACAAAAAGTGAACGATTAAAAAAAAAGACATCCAACAAATTTAAAATGCCAGAATGGAATAATTGTTATGGAGTAATAAATAGATCGTTTTATGTACCTGACATTTTCAGTAAACTAGACAGTGACATGTTAGCATGTGAAAGTATTATCAAACTTAAAACTAGGTTAAAAGATTTATTAGTATAAAAGTATAAAATTATATCTATTGAAAATATGAAGAGAAATGAAGGAAATGATTTATAAAATGTCTAAGAAAAATATTCATCTTTTTTGTTTTTTGTACTAATGTGTTAATTTATTATTTATGTAAGTTATTGTAGCTCACACAAGTTTCATTGAAACTTCGAGCAATGTCATGCAAAAAAAATTATTTATTATTATTATAAATAAAAAACGATCAAGCAATTATAAGAGCGTAGTACGCGATATCAGTTATCTCGAGAGAAGGTCAATATTATTTTTTTTCGTCCAAGGAGGCAAGCAGAAAGATCAAGCAATTTATCAGAAAAGCACTATTCTGATGACAAACGCTGATTTTCGTTCGCTTCGCTCACTCAATCAGCGCAAACATTTCCTCAGACACGTGACTGAATCAATGTAACCACCAAGAACCGCACATCACTTGTAATTTGTGTTAGTATACTCTTTATATGGGTTTTCTTGTTTTACTTATTTTAAGAATACTGTTCTTTACGTCCTGCTCAGTACAGAATTTTCCATGGGCGTCTCATCACTTCACTTCACTTCACTATATTCTCACTTGGACTTACACACTTGGACTTACGTCAGATGTAATGTCCTACGAAGGTGAGAGATGAAAGATTGATAGAGTAAAGCGAAACACACATTGAAAAGGTTTAGTTTACTTGGAAATCGCTCGCTTTGCTCGTTCAATCCACGCACCTCCGTGCTTCAGGAACACGAATGTTTGACACCGTTTTAAAACCAAATCTATTGTTTTGATTTTTCCCTGCCTCAAGTCAGTTAGTATAAAACCAATTTTAATATGTATATGTGGTTTGTTGCAAAATACGTCGTCCATGCATCCTTTTCCAGATCAACTCTCTTTGCTCGAGGAGGTTTTCATGAACTATGACGTCATGAACGAACCTCATGACGTCATGAACAAACATCATGCGGGTAAAAAAAATTTGATGTTAGTTTTTCAGGTTCTTTCGCTTATTTGAGGGTGATAATATCAAGTTACAGCGATGAAAATAGGCCTATTAAAAGCGAAATTTAATTATCTTTCGTTTGGTACCACTCCCATCTTTGTAGGTGCTTTGGTTCCAGAGGAGTAGAGGTACAAACACGCACGCACGCACGCACGCACATCGTATGATTTTAATTATGTAGATTATTATTATTACCAGCGGAGTCGCTCGCTTCGCTCGCTCATTCCGCGTCGTCTCGCTGCGCTCGAGAAGATTTCTTGCTGCAATACTTATGATACTGACAGACCTAACACAGAAAAAACGATCAAGTAAATTATAAGAGTGTAGTATACGATATCGGTCATCTCGAGAGAAGGTCAATATTATTTTTTTACGTCCAAGGAGTCAAGCAAAAAGTTAAGATCAAGCAATTTATCAGAAAAACCCTGTTTCGGGTGACAAATGCTGATTTTCGTTCGCTTCGCTCACTCAATTAGCGCAAACATTTCCTCAGAAACTTGACTGAATCAATGTAACCACCAAGAACAACACATCACTTGTAATTTGTGTTGGTATACACTTTATATGGGTTTTCGTGTTTTACTTATTTTAAGAATATTGTTCTTTACGTCCTGCTCAGTACAGATTTTTCCATGGGCGTCTTATCACTTCACTTCACCGCACTTCAGATGTAATCTCCTACGAAGGTGAGAGATGGAAGATTGATAGAGCAAAGCGAGACACACATTGAAAAGGTTTAGTTTATGTGGAAATCGCTCGCTTTGCTCATTCAATCCACGCGCCTCCGTGCTTCAGAAACACGAATGTTTAACACCCTTTTAAAACCAAATATATTGTTTCGATTTTTCCATGCATCGATTCATCAATTCATTGGTTAATACAAAACCAATTTTAAGATGTATGTGTGGTGTGTTGCAAAATAGGTCGTCCGTGCACCCTTTTCCAGATCATCTCTCTTTGCTCGAGGAGGTTTTCATGAACAAACTATGACGTCATGAACGAACCTCATGACATCATGAACAAACATCATGCGGGTAAAAAAACTTTGACGTTAGTTTTTCAGGTTATTTAGATTAATTGAGGGTGATAATATCAAGTTACTGCAATGAAAATAGGCCTATTAAAAGCAAAATTAAATTATCTTTCGTTTGGTCCTACTCCCGTCTTTGTAGGTGCTTTGGTTCCAGAGGACACGCACGCACGCACGCACATCGTATGATTTTTATAATGTAGATTATTATACAAGGTGTCCCAAAAGTCAGGGGTCATCCAGATGACACACATGGGTAATACACCGGCTGTTTATGCTTATATAACATATATTTTAAACTTTCTTCATGATCGTATACCAATATAGTATACCACCAGCATGAACAAATATAAAAATCCCCCATATTTCAGCATAAACACCCGGTGTATCAGCCAGGTTTATCATACGGGTGAACCCTGACTTTTAGGACACCCTGTATAGGGCCATTCTACAACGCCTGGTTACATGATGGCAGTGAATAGGTGCACTATTTTTAAATAGCCCTATCAGATCAATATCGTACATATCTATAACTAGGCTTGTATGAGAAATTAGGAGGTATTCCATCGACCAAGGCTAAAAAGGTACGGTTCATGTTACTGTTATTTGAACCTACCCTGCTAGCAGATCTATGGGTGGAGCAACTTTGCCCACTGATAAACGTTTATCCTTTAATTCCAACGAAGATATAAAAATGTAGTTTTCGGATGCTACGACGGGCGTTTGCTTAAACTGCAATATTTGATTAAAGTTGATTCGGTGTCTAGGAAAAATTTGATACGGTCATCATCCCCCCAAAAAATTACTTGCTTGTACGTAAAGTAAATGAAATAAGTCAAAACATTCAGTTTCAATTCAGGTTTGGTTAATGCATAATTATAGAGTGGCAGAGAGCTGGGTTCGGTTTCCATTTTGCAGTTACGACGAAGTTACCTCTATATTTTTTGTCTACGTGATTGTTAAATAGAAGTATAATATACGCAGTGGCTAACACACGGCCTACCCCCACTCCCAATAATGTAGTTATTGTAGTATATGAATGCGAATACCTGAGGATAACAGACGGATGTTCCCCCCCCCCCCCCCTCTTCCAATCGTTTAGCTATTATAATATTGTAAAGTGAAAGAGCATTAAACACCATGGAAACTTTTATGCCTTGAGCGATCAGTACCGCGCGCCCGGGATACGGAAATTCAGCTTTAAAATGTGCACACATGTACAGGAGGCACTTAGCTGAATACCGAGATAAGAAGTTTAACAAGTCTTTTAAATAGTTTTTTGTATAGTTTCGTCTTTTTTTTCCCTTTCTTTCATTTTCCTTTTGCTTTCATTTTATTATTGCTAAAAGTATAACAACGGATGAAAGCTAAATGAAACATGCCAAAAGTAAAATAGAAAAAGGATGAAACCAACGTAAAAAACCTGTGCAATAGAGAAATATTTCGCCTTTGTGCATGACATCATTTCCGACTTGCTGCTGATTCATTGCTCTCACTAAATTTGTTTTTGAACGACTGAAACGACCGGGCAAATCCAAACGCCCTTCTAAATTTCTCAGCCTTTGTTAAGTTTTATCGGGGTTAAACACGCATACTGTACAGTTTTCTGAAGTAACATAAGTTAGCAGTAATCCATCAGTTAAAATAAAGTGGTGGTTTCAATCTGGCGGAATTTCACTTTGTGCCAAGACACGCAAGCAATCCTCGCTCTCTGCACTGCAAACTCTGTTCTACAGTATTTACAAGATTCACATGATATCATTGAAAATACATGGTAGTTGTAAGCTATGCCAAATCATGTCTTAATGGCGTGCTAGTGGGTAAAAGAGGGACGACCTCACAGGTCTAAAGTTTGGGAGTTGTGCAGCACTTAACATTCGTGCTACGCTCTTTTATTACTTTGGTCACGTCACGATGTGGCAATGGGTGGCGATGTGAATGCCACCTACTAAAAGGATGTTACAAAATATATGCTCTTGAGGTGTAGTAAGATGCCTAACACATCTTCCATACACTAGAAGATTCGGCTGCATAACGTTACTCTTTCCCCACAGTGTATTTGTTCTCTTTAGAATGCATAACTGAGTTTTGTGTATACCGTAAAACATTCATATTAAAGCGAGTCCTTACAATCCTCCAATTCACAAGTGTCCACTGCGTTGGGTCTTGTGGAAGCTTTGAAAACAAGAAGGTGTTTCTTTAGGAATTTTTCATGGGTATGGGCACCCTAGGTTTCCTTATTATTGTGCCATGGGAAAGGCATTGTCCATGGTGTTCCCCCGGTTCACAACTTGCACAAATAACCATACTCAGCTGTTGCACTGTATTATTTTCCATGTTAGCTAAGCTTACCACAAGTAAACATTCTTGTAATTTTTTTACCAAATACAAAAGTTGGTATGGTAATCGATCCTTCACAATGTCCCCTTTTCTCTTAAACAAGTTTTCATCAACAATACAAAAATATAAAACATAAATAATAAAAATAATGAATCCAAAAATTCACTCCTTTCATATCACTGTTGTAACTACGCAAGCAACAGCTTTAGTTATACAACGTGTGCTTACCAATTTCGCAGGAAATCTACGATTATTAATTATCAAAACATGTGAACACACATACACAGATTCAAATGCTTCCATAATTCTGTAATGTCGGTTACTTCCTTTGCAATAAACTATCGCTTTAAACTTCCTCTTTGCAGACAGAGAAATGGTTAGAAGGATTTATAGCAATACAAGGAAAAGCCATTCAACTACTGGAGCTAACTACAATACATGGCATCTGCTTAATGTTTAAAATGAGTAAGTGAATAGAGTCACCTTCTTTGTATTGTACGTAGTAAAGTAAAAATCGAAGTAATGTTGAAGTGCTTTTTTGTGAGGTACGTTACAAAAATCGGTGTTAAATAACATACAACGCTACTAAGGTAGTTCGAAGGCATTTTAAGTGACGATACCTAATAGATAAAATGGTTAACTGGATGGACGGTAATCAAGGTCGGATTAAACCTCATAGAGGCCTGATGCTTAAGATTTATGGAGACCCTATTTTCTCCCCCACCCCAGGTCCCGCAAATAAACGGAGTTTTCTTTTCGGGATAATAACTTTTTTTGTAAAAACATTAAATAAGTCAAATAAAAATTTTATTGAAAATTGTGCCCTATTTTATTTTTCCCTTGACCATGAGGCACCCTTGAGAGGCCTTTTCGGCCGGTTGTCCGGTGCTTCAGCACCCAAAGCACCGCCTTTAATCTGGCCCTGACTGGGTAATTTGACTGAGCATGCTTTTAATCTGCTTACTACTAGAGCAAAACAATGTAATTGTTGGCCCAAGAAGCTACAAAAATTAGGTTAAATTATCTAAAGACTTGAAGAGTAGTGAGAAAAATCCGTGCAAATCATGGATGCCAAGTAGTAAGTTTATATTCACAAATGACTGCACCAATGTCTCCGTGCTTCACGTGAACATTTAACTGATAAAATTCTGCGAAATATTTATTCCAAAAATAGCTATAATCATTAAGATAATTGATCTTTGGCAAGTCAGACAGGAAAATTTTGAGAAATAATGGACACGAAACAGATCCTTGAGGAACTCTAGAAGTAACACATTGGCAATCATTGAATATTCCATAGAGGGAAACGTGTTGATGAAGAGCGTACAGGCACAAATTAATCCTAGGCACTAAAGTCGAGAGATATTTAGAAGGTAAGGTTTTTAATTAATTTGGTGTGAGGGGGATTTGGCTTTATGGCGCGTCGCCAGCTGGTCCTCAGTGCCAACCTCAGTCGCCGTGCAGTGGTCTCGAGGTTATTGCCACTGCACCACACATTGTAGATATGTTAATCAAACCCGAAATCTAGATCCTGTTGCAGTTGTCTTTATTTCACATTCATTTACTTGACGATCGTGGAGGGTTAGTATTTTGAAAAGTAGTAATTGTGGGAATAAAATGTACAGTAAGCTCAAGTAAAAATCATCGACAGAAATCAAACTGTGCAGTGACATCAAGGCCTTCAAGTTCATAAGCCTAATCTATGCTGGATCATGCCACTAATCATGGGATAGTCAACCTTCCAAAAATTAGGTAGGGTCAGAGTTGGATTCATTCAATTTGGAAAGGCAGCTCCTGATGGTAAGATGAACATAATGGAGAATGGAAGAAACTTGAGTGTCTGGAGTTTGTGCAAAACATGTTCAAAAACCTCATGACCTTGAGGGAAGTCACGAAATTCTTGTTAAACACCTTATTCGGACTGAGTAGTAGGGAGATCACGCCAAATGGTAGGTGGAAAGGTAACATTGTGAAGGGAACAGTCGGGGCGGAGGGCAGAGAATCCATTACGTGATTAAACGTAGAAAGAAAGCCTGGCCAGTATACAAGGAGAGCATTGATAGAGATCCGATAAGAGCTGTCAATATTAAGAGCAACATAGTCGTTCCTTTTGAGACAACACCAAAGGCTTCCCATTTTCCGGTATGATCAGAGCTGTTGTGGACAGCATACAATGGAATGTAGGATTTACAGTATAGTGGGACACTAAGACTGTTCGTCTCATGTTTGTGCATTTTTATGAACTAAACCTATTCTTTGTTATAGGGGGAAATGTCGGGCCGAAAATATGAGTTGGAAAACTAAGCCTGGGTCGAAAATAATAGGATGTGGAGAGAAACTACTGCAAAATGCGGCTAAAACGGTCTTTCAGAATTCAGGGATCAAGTTGGGAACTGAAATTTTAGCTATTACTCAATCTCCAATATTTTGTGATCCCTACGTCCCTGTCAGACAGTAATCATGATTGTCTCATGTCTGCGGCTGAAGCCTTGGTTTATCGCACCTCTCCATAAGGGAAAAGATTGGTCCTGGAAATAGTCTCTTGCTTATGTCTATTGTGGCATGTAAACGATCGTGGGATTTTTCTGACCCTCCAATCCGAGATAAACGTCAACTTAAAAGAACCTTACTGCGAATATTTCGTTTTCGTACCTTACAGTTTCATGTATGTAAAGGCTTACTATCAGCACCTGTCACTATTGCTTCGCTCCATTGAGATTTGAATAAAAAATTATGATTACATGCTAGAACATCATATGTTTCGTGCTATAAGTTGAATTCTTTACACACTAAATAATAACAAAAAAGCAGCAAATGTACAGACGAATAAGGTAGTTGGAAAAATATGCAAAGTAACGGGTTAGTACTTACAAGTCTATATGAAGATGTGCCTACTCTTTCGGCGAATTGTTATTTTTCTTATTAAAAAAAACCGCATATTTATTATTTTTTCCCTTAGATATACCACTTCCGTGTATGGGAATGCAAATTGGCCTTGATATTGAAGGACATCCTTTGACACCAAATACAACTATCACGTCCACATATTATACGGTAAGAAACAAGGTCTGCATTAAAACGGTAAAAAAAAATACGATACACTTGTATTATAACCAAATGTAATTTAATAATATGTCAGTAACTTACTTTGCCAAGATGTATGAATAAAACTAAAAAAAAAAAAAAGGATGAACAGTATGTCTCTTAAAGTGATGAACGGTGGGAAGCAGAACAAAGGAACGTCTT
The DNA here is from genome assembly GCA_023313725.1 of Lithobius niger. NCBI lineage: Eukaryota > Metazoa > Arthropoda > Chilopoda > Lithobiomorpha > Lithobiidae > Lithobius > Lithobius niger. The sequence continues at coordinate 21,815 of JAHWFP010181524.1, read as the reverse complement.
GTGGAGGACTGTCCCAAGATAACTTTCATGTGATGCATTTTGGTTCATTTTCGTCGTTAAAGTTCTTAACACTACACTTTACCACATTCGATAGTTTTAAAAATGTATTAACTGATATTTTTTGTTTAATTACTGGTATGTTTGAATTAAATTATCAAACCCACTGAAAGTTTTGCAATGAAAGTTTTGCAATGGCCACAGAATGTTGGAATATTCGCATGCATACTGGCGCTTTCCCTCTACTTTGGCGGACTACGGACGGTCGTTTGCTGTCCTCGTTATGGTAAATCTAACTGGCCTAACCAACTACTAAAGGGAAAAATGGTAAAAATCTGCGATTCATGATGCGTAACACAATGCATATTTGTTGCTAAAACATGGCTTAAATTTTACAATTCTTACCAAATGTTTTCAGATGAGCATCTAATTATATCACAGATATTTGTCGTATGATGAGTCACACAGATGTAAAATGAGAGTTCATGGTCGGTCAACGCTGACGAAATAAATACTTGCCTAACAAACTTTAAGAAACGGATAAAAACACCAAATGATATGTAGAACAAGTAAGCCGAAAAAAGGCACAAACAACAACATCACAGTTTTTAAGACGTTTCGGGGTTCTGAGTCTCGTTTTCAAACAACAGTAAATAATACAGATGAAAAAGCTTAAGGCATTACGAAGCAAACACTTGGTGATCACCCATGTAGAAGAATAAAGGCAAAGGCACATAATTAAAAAAAAAAAGTTCACAACTCAGAGATGAGGAAATATCCACTTTAAATATTCTAAATTCTTGAAGTTTGGCTTAAGTCCATTTTGATTTTTACGTTATTACGGACTTTACATAACAAAAATATTGAAAATATGCTGCAAATATTGTCCAGCCATTAAACCTCATTTTACTTCTGTGCTGCTGACTACAAATACCTGCGGTATGATTTAGTGATCGCCTGAAGAAGTTGTTAAAATTTTAACGTGTTTTAACAACTACTGTGCATCTGGCTTCCTACTGAGTAACTAGTAGAGGGCCTGGCCGACGTACGTCACCACGAGATTTAACAAAGTCGTTGCTAATAGTGTTAGTGCACTGAAAACCAGATGCGCTACCAATATTGAATTTGGTTGCAATTTGAGTCCCACCTGCGTCATTATTTGTGATTTGATAAAATAGTCTAAGCACTACATGGCATGACCAATCAAATGGTCACAGAAAATACAACAATTACAGAAAATACAGAAAATACAGAAAATACAGAAAATATACAATTGCGACATTTCAAATCAATCCCTGCTTTATTATTAAACAACAATGCTACATATAACAAAACAAAGTCAAGTTAACACTTAAAAAAAAATAAAAAATGAGAAAAAAAAAACATGAATAACTCATGAATAAAAATAAATACAAATTTTGGTCTTAAAAAATGGTATTGCATCGAAATTTCCAGAAACAAACACTACAGATGCTATATTCAACGATTCGGTCGCCCTCATACAAAATCAGCTTTCTCCGGTTCTTCAGTGGCTACCACTCTTCTCATGTTGATCTCACATATAAAAGAAACGATGGAATTAATATGATTTTTGCACAGACTACATGAAAATCATTAATGCAACAGAAAATCATTTGTAGTTTGAACAAATACATTGAAAGTGACTTACCTTTCGACCTCTTGACAAACTTAGGCGAACACTGAACGATTTTTTCTACAAGAAATTGTTTTGTTAAATATCCATGTAAATCAGAACCTGAATATTTCTAAGTATTACATATTTCAGAGGGCGAACTAAAACCTCAATAAACTACTGCCCAATTGGTCTCATCTTATTCACAAATAGAGAATCCTTTATCAACCCAGGTGCACCAGTCAATCAAAACACTAAAGGCACTCAAACAACTTCCAGAATCGTAGTATATCAAATTCCATGCAAAGAACCGACGTGGACGGCCCTTTTATAGATCCGACTAAGCAGAGTTTAAACAAAAGAATTTTGCCCCTCACGTCAAAAACAGTGATCAATCAAACTCGCACGTCCTTCACAAAATAAAGATAAAGCACATCCCTAGACCTTGACAACACAAGAATTGTTATTTCACGAAAAGCAATCTTGAAACTCATCTCGAATCTTTGAACCTTGAAACTCTGAATTCTCACGCAAATCCTATTGTACACAACCATATTATGCCGGAACACTATGCTTTGAAACAATATGTCCCGTTTTACAAAAACAGGTGTCTCAGATTTCTCTCACCTGCGTAAACTTAGTTCTGTGTGCCAATTGTTCTGAAATCTGCTACTGGATTCTGCTATTGCGAGTTGTTGGAACATGTCCAACAATTCGCAATTTCTAACGGACTTACGCATGTGCTCCGGGTAAAGGAAAATAAACTTGTTAATGTTTTTCACGTGTTCCCCTTACTATGTGTACATTACTATGCAAGCTAATGACGGCCATGACCTAACCTTTTTACTCAAATACTTTTCGTTGTGTGATTCACCATTTCTTTAATAATATTTCTAAAATTTAATGATGACTTGCAATTTTAATGATGACTTGCAATTTTAATGATAAATCAGAAGTTTATTTAAAAGTGACTTGTAGTTTCCAGGTTTGGACAACTAACTGTGTACCTAAAATCTTAGTCTAATTTTGTTAAATGTGTTTCATGACCTTTTTTTTAGTGATCCACATGCCTTAAATGTTTAGGGAATAAACCATTCTGATGAAGAGATTTTTGTTCTGTCTAAATTGAACTTGGGGAAACTGCAACGTCTAACTGAATTTTTTTTAACATCCATCATGCTTTTAATTTTCAAGAAAGAATTCCTTCTAACGCGTAGATTCCACTGTCTCAAAGTAGCAATTTTCTTCGCAAGTTTCAACTTGATCGGATGCTTTTTTTTTTTTTAATTTCACACATGCTTTTAATTTTCAGGGAATAATTCACTCAGAAGAAGAGATTCCATTGGTTCAGTACACTGGAACAATAAGAAAAGGATTTTATGGTGCGTTTGGGCAACTTACCACACTTGGTTTAAAGGTTCAAGAGGTAAGATAACATGACAGACTTGCTGTAGAGAGAGATGTTTTTTTTTTTATTTATTGTTTCATCAGCTCATGTTTCATTATTTTCATAGATAATCCATGTGAACACCTGGCAGAACCCTTGCCAGCCTGACGGCCTCTACGTTAACTGTATGATAGAATGCATAGAAAGAAATATACTTTCTAAGAGCAAGTTTCCACGATGCAGGTAAAAAAAAACACACCAGAGACTTTAAAATGTAGTTTATTTGTGTTTTTTAATCTGACCAGATGCGTTAAGCCTTGAATTAGCAAAAAATCGTTTATTGCGTGTTTATTAAGGTTTATGTTTTTTATCAAATATAAATGTAATGTCTTATATTGGTTTTAAAACGTTAATTTAAAAGTACGTGTCAATTTAGACTCTTTCCTAAGACTCATCAAAATAAGTCAATAGCAATGCGATGTAGACAACAATAAAAGAAGCAAGGAGCGAACCTCTCTACAAGTAATCACACGTGGCATTTATTGTGTAGTCGCTTTCTTTAACAAGGAGGTGGTAAACGTTTTCAAGGAAATTAAATCCAGTAGAATAAACCGGAAAAAAAAACAGGTCAACATAACGGCATTACAACCAGTAAATTTTACCACAATAGAAACAATGTCGTACCAAAGCTCCTGAAAAACAGGCTGACATGTGCGTGCATCAATTTGGCGGCAGTGGCGCAAAGGTAACGGAATCGTAAGTCTAGACTCCAATTAAAAGACAATTGATTATGCTACCTTCGCACAGTCAAAATACTGCGGCCTATTAACAATCGGTGGATTACAAACAAATTAGATATTACAGTGTACAGTGGAAGATATATTTAGCCTGGAACAAGCAGAAAGGACCGATTAAAATTTAAATTTACAAATTGGGGGTGTTGATGTGGTTTAGATTACCCATTAATTTGAAAATATGGGGATACTTAAGAACATGGCTTTTAACACGCCTAAGAAATCGAGGTGAAAATATCAACTAATGTTATTGCCGCAATCACAAGCAAACCGGCCTTGTTCCCAATTGTCAGAAACTAAATTTGTATTTGGAACCAAATATCTGTATCACAAAAGAAAACTACCATCAACAATTAAAGCAAAGCAACAAATCTCCATCAGCAGTATTCCACTGTTGCCAATGAATGGCTCTTATTCACAACATTACCATACCACAAATTAAAATTTGATCCGGCCCCTACTTTTTAGTGTATCTTCCTCTCTGGCATCTAAATTCGTTGTACTCTACCGATTCTCAGTGGGCACTACACTCGACTGAGACTAGGGCCTCCATCCACCAAAATTTATGCACGTACCCGACAACCTGTTTGTGTTGACCTGTCTTTTCCTTTTTTTACTTTTATATAGTTGTTTTAATTTCCTTGAAAATGTTCACCTTTTCATCCTGAACGTGAATTTGTATGACAACGTAATAAATGACACGTGCGATGTGTAGTAGGAGTGTCGGTTCCTTCCTTCTTCTATTGATCAGAAAGGTTAAGGTATGAACAAGGGTAAAAATTCGAAGGAGGGTTAAGGAAGGATTAATTTTTCATACACTATGTTGTTTCGTTGAGTTGGAAACATGAATAAATAATACAGGTATAAATAAAATGAAATAATCACATCTAAAACTCATTACAAAGTTAGGTTGATTACAATATACGTTAATTATCGTAAATTATACAACAGTAACGGAAACACAGAGTCACGACAACGTAAATTGCGCATTGAAATTGGCTAAGATCCGGAAAGCCTTTATTACGAACTTATACTTCACTGAGATACCGTTACTGGCTGCTAGTCACAAGCAATTAAAGGCAACCAACTTATTTCTTGTCGGATGGAGTCCTGGATGGAGTCCTGAAAGCAACTATGTATTTTTCACGGATCTTTGACTGTTGGGTTGGTCCACTCAATGCAATGCGTCAGAGCAACTGTATAGCAGAAAAACATTACCTAAGATGCCGCAGTTGATGGTATCATTGCTGCAAAACCGTAACAAAGCCATCTAGCCAAGCAGACACAACTTTCTTGAAACAGACGACGCTTGCTTTTTTGAAGCTAACAAAGATGTTTGTGTCAACTAGCAGTATAGTTTTTAACAAAATTAATAATGAAAATTATTAAACATTTGATCGCACTTTCTGTACAGAACGTTAGAATACACATTATTAAAACAAAGCGGAAAACGTTTATGAGATTACCAAGATGACACAGTTGGTGACGTCACGGCTTCGAAACCCAAATAACGGCATACGTTCGCGATACTCGCTTTTAACGGTGCTCTCCATCTGTTGACACGATATAACAAACATTGCGTATTTTCAGTTGCATTATCGATTGGCTTTAGGCAGCTTGATGCACTTTAAAACAACATGAATACTTGGAGCTGTTCTGCTTAACGTTTGACAACAATAATAAGTATTCATTCGCTTGTTAGGGCAGCTTTGTGTAGATTGATACAGTTGGTCAACCAAATCAACAGCCTGTGAGATACAAGAATCAGTAAGACTGGCGCGAATAGTAAGTAAGTGCTGTCATATATGTTGCAAGATGCGTTAGATGGGCGCTGCATCTCGCAAAAATCTCGTACTGTTTCTCGCGCCTGTCTTAGTATACTGAGTGGATTGACTCAACCAAAACTGCATATACTTAAAGGTCTCTAGTAATTTTGGGTTCCGAATATAGTCACTTTAGTTGTAACAAGGAATTAGTTGGATCGAATTCTGCTCAAGGTATGTCAATGAGAAAGAAGGCAACAAAAAAGTTATCGAATTTTAGTTATTTTTTGTGCATAAGCCCCCAATTTTGTTTCGCATTGTACAAACTTTTCCACGGTCGTGACTGTCCCGTGCTTGTTCTGGGGAGGAGGGGGGTGACGGTGATTCAGGATTTATGGCACGATTGATGCTAGGTCATTAGCACCAATCACAGTCACAGTGCAGTGGTCGCCACTTTGCCAAACATTACAGAGTTGTTAACCAAACCCAAAGTTTAGATCTTATCGTTTATCTGTACCTCCTGCAAAAATTGAAAAACGTCGTACAGGAAGGCAGTGTCATAGCCAATTGACTCGCTATGTTTAGCGGAAGGTGGAAATGGCGACAAACACTTTCAACATGGCGATAATCAAAGGAACATGACAGACAGTGAGTGGCCGGTGACACCAATGACTTTCAGGAGGCATAGCCCCCTCAAAAAGAACCAATGAAGAAGATTAGTGAGACCAATAGATTACGCAAAGGGACTAACAACACCTATTCCCGGCAACTTCGGCGACAAGCCTAATGCCATTTTTGCACGTTTCTGTCAGTTCCACGTTTACAGACCCTTAGTATTGTTTATTGCCGCTAAAGTCACTACATGCTCAACCAAAAATGGTGGCTGCTGATTATTTATGGCCGGTGTTCTTACAAGTTAGGTACCTGGCAGACATGATATTTTTTAAAAATTTAGTTTTCTGTTTTACCACAGTTTGAACATATGCTTTTACAATTATTATTAGTGTTTTTTTTTTCATTTTCGCCAATTTGAAGACGGCCTTTATGATCTCCATGAAAACAGAAAATGTTTCCAAAACCACCAAACCAAACTCAATATAGTGTATTTGTGCCCTTCTGGAGAAAGTTTCGCTCAAAAGGTGCCACGCATGCAAAGTGTTGTTACGTTAAGATTCAGTATCTTCCAAAACTACAATCGAAGCTCAATGAACTCAACAGAGCATTCCAAAACGTAGAAGGTACGTAATCTTCAACGTGGCTGAGAGGAGGATGGTTTTTGAATGAAGGTGAGGTTACATCATTTTCGACGTCACCGAAGTCATCTTTGAAGTATTTTTTGAAGACACTTGAAGTTTTCTTTGAGTATCACGATTTTCTGTGTATCGGCAGTAAAAACTGTCTCCAACAAGCGACAAGTTTCGTCAGGTTCGGTTTGCGGTTTTGGAAGATACTGACAGATTGTTAAAAATGTGTATATGTGCAAGTTAAGGGTATTGTACTCCGCCCATACTGTTGGTTTAACATAAAACATTAATGCGTTTGTCGACTAACTCCGGATGGATCCATCAGTCTTGAGGACACTTCAAATGTTCTTCGAGTTTCTGGATTTTCTGTGCATTGGCAGTACCAAACTGCCTCCAACAAGTTTTGTTAGTTCGGTTTGTGGTTTTGGAAGAGATTGACAGATTGTTCAAATTTGTGTCTGTACAAGTTGAGGTGGTCGTACTATCCCAGACTGTTGGTTTAACATTGGAATATTTATGTGTTTATGTTTAGTTACAAGGATTACATATAGGCTATTAACACTTGCAGTACTATTCAAAATGTGTATCAAATTGCTTTGTGCTATTTATTGGCAGAATTACAGAAAACTGGCGGATTTAGTAAAGATTTTGTAGACTGTGTTTGTAGTTCGAGTCTTGCATAAATTTCTAACAGAACCTGAATAAGGGTTGTGCTAAAAAGTTAAGTATTCCTGAATTCATTGCGGTCTACTGAGGGAATTCTTACGATTTCTTATAATTCTAAATTTCACAGATTGCCTTACATGAATCCTCTCCGCCTCCCTCTTTCACCATGCAAGACTACAGAAGAATTTAATAATATGTATGAAGCGACTCAGTATGCTGTTGATGAAGCCAACCCTGAAAGTTGTGGTTGTATTAAGCCTTGCGACAAAGTACACTATCGAGAAGATTACTTTTTGGCTTATCCTCTACCTCCTGGGGCTTTGATGGGTTTCTTTTTAGTCATTCCCCAGTGTGATATTGAATACGTTGAAGAACAGCTGAGTTATGATTTCACCGCCTACTTAGCAGATATTGGTGGCGATCTTGGTTTGTTCCTGGGAATGTCTATTTTAAGCATAATCGAAATTTTGGAAGTTCTGGTTTTCAAAGCTATGTCAGTGAAACGAGTGTTCGCAAGGCACTGAGATTTTTTTCAAATTATGAGATGGAAAATATACATTTTAAGCATATTAAAAATTGTGGAGGTTGCATTGGAAAGCTACGTCAGCGAAACACTTTTTTTTAAAGAACTGAGATTGTTTTAAAACTTTGAGAGTAGAGAATATCCATTTTAAGCTTAATCAAAACTTTGAAAGTTCTGCATTGAAAAGCTATGACCGTGACACAAAAGTGTTCCAAGACTTGAGAATTTCACTGAATGTTGTCGAGACATGAAAAAAGTGGGTGTGCTTATTTGCAGGTACTATTCCTACATATAAAACGCTATGTGCAGGTATATACTATGTGTGAAACACTATTTGCAAGTACTATACTTAAGTATAAAACACTATTTGCATTCACTATAAAGGAATCAATGTTTTATTACACAATTACATTAAAATTAGCGAGAATATTCAGGGGAAAGCAAACCGCCAGATTTGAGAATCTCACTTTACTGTACTTTTGACCATCAGAAAAATAATTTGTGGAAGTAAGCAAAAATAGTGCAGTGTAGTTGTGATGGTTAATGTTAAGTGAATATTATACGCACACTATAATATCACTATCGCTAAAAGTATTTTGAAAAGCTTGTGCAAACAAGTTTAAAGTACATTTATTAAAATTCTATCGAATATCAAATACTATAAATCTCGATAATATGTTTACAATAAAAAGTATATATTCTGTAAATGAATTATTGGCTTCGAAATAATTTTTTTAATTGAGCAATATGTACATTATTTCATTAAGATGACTAAAAGCCTAATTAAAAATACGATGACATTTTTAAACAAGAACGACGTGATACACTTTTAAGCCGCATACATGGAAATTTTGGTTATGTACAATAAACTCTGATCTTGAACGTGAGCTTGACAGAATAATTGGAAAACATGAAAATATCTTCTTGACTAAATTTCGTATCTTAGGTGATTCAAAACTGATTTACGATAATTGACTTTGCTGCATAACGTGAGTTTCTACGCAAACACACAGGGATATGGCAAAATTGAAAACTGGAAGCAATACTTGGACAAATGCACATTAGTCAAGGGCCCAACTTCTTTCCAAACTCTTACGAAATATAATCACCAGCTTCCAAAATATGACAGTAAAACGTAATTCAAGGCGTTTGCAAACTTATTTCAGTTTTTGAAGCTGAAGATGGAAAACTTTTCAACCAGGCTGAACGCTGAACAAAAGTTGGATGCACAACGACTGTCGATGAAACTTTTCCTCTCATGGAAAATAGAATTGTCCTCCAAATTCAATGCGTACACTCGGCACAACTAACTTGTTGCCACAATTTCACAATTAAAACTATGAGTAAAATAAATTGATATTGCCGAGTGATGCTACCGTCCAGCCTACCGGTCTACTAAACAAGCATTAAGTGAGAGCTTATAAACCCATTGCCAACTAATTAAGCATGCAATCAAAATTTACATAAAGCGAAAGACTAAACTACAAATAGACTTCAACCACTAAGTTACCAACAACTTCCACCTAGGTCCAATTACTTAATTCAACCTACAACTACTTTTAACATGCTTACAACCTAAGAATTGCAACAATAAAAATAATTTAATCTTTATGCTTCAAAACAAGCATCTGACGACAAAACCATCTCTTGCGCACCACCGACAAATAGCATGAGCGACCCATATTGCTAAATCCATCCAATAAATAGCCTCACATAGCATTAGCGTTATTTTTTTTATAACACGACACATGACACATACTCTACATTAATTACTGTAAAAGGGTAATGTGGAATTATATAGAAAATAGTTAATTTTACTAATTTACAAAATCATTAGCGCATTACTGGTTTGATTTACATAAAAAAGACACCACTTCCAAATTCTGGTAGTAGAAAGTTGGGTAAACTTTGTAGGGCATCATTTGGCTTCATATAACCTGCAAAGCTGAAACCCGCTCCTTCAGCGGCTATGGGAACTATTCTGGCTAATTCTGGACAATCTTTCGGCCACTACGATGATCGGAAGTTTCCCGATTCAAATCCCCAGGTTGGCTCCTTCCTTTACCAGATTTTTTCTTCTCAAAAAAGCCTTGTAATGTCGGGCCACCGAAAAACCTTCGTTTTCACGACGAACACTTTTTTTCCTCGATAATAATTTTGAAATTAGAGCACGACCAACTTTTTAAGACTACCGCTGCAGTTTCTAAGGTAACGAGTGACTTTTCCATTTTGCTTGGCGAAAAAAAGCTTGATCACTTAGCTAACTTACGCAACCCTAACAAGGAACCTAAGCCCGTTGAAATAGGACTGTAAAGATTGATTCCGCCCATAAAAAGGGAGCCATCAAACACTTGTCCGCTGACAGTAAAACATTTACCCCCCCCCCTCCGTGGCGAAAGAGAAGCCAGTCAATCAGACCAATTAACTGACGCGGCCAAGCGAAACACCAAGACGTTTATATCTCGGGTCGTGTGTCAAGATGATAGCTGTTTAAAATAGATAAACGAGTATGAGCCACCCAAGAAGGGTAGAAACGCTACTTCTCTTGTACAAACAAACAAGCCTGCTGGCTTAAACCAATGCAAAACGAATGCGCCTGATTTCAATGATTGGGTTAAAAAACGTAATAAGTCTTTCAGTGAACAGACTGATAGTGTTTCTAGTAAACTTAGCAATGATTTAATTAAACCTTCTACAGGTGAGATTAAAAGTAATAATTCCCCCAACCAAACTGTTAACCCTTGTGTAAACGGTAGTAGGTCCTGTAAACCGGTAGTAAACAGAGATGCTTCCCGTGATTATTTTGATTTCTTTCTAGAGTTCTGTAAAGAAAAATTGCCTGAATTTAATTTAACTTGACTTCAATGTGCCATTATTTAAATAAAACTTAAATATATATTTAGTGTTTAGTTTAGTAGTTTAGTTTAGTTTTTTTCCCCGTTCCTTTTTAAAATTAGGACCAATGTTTTAGTGATGAACTATTATGTCAGTCTAGGGTGGAAATAAATGCATAATTATGGCTCTAGTACTGAATAGATGTTCCCAGTGAAACGGAGGTTTAACACCTAACCTAATGCAGTTTTTACTCTAAAAAGAGTTTTTTCTTGTTTAAACACCAACCTAACAAAATGTTTGCCCGTGCATGTTTTCTTTTAAATAGTGAGTTGTACGCCGATACATCTGTCGCTCCATCTAGGAGCAACAAAACCTAAATGGTGTATTTGTTAAAATTTTAATTCTAAAACTTCAGAGATTGAGTGTTGTACTAACCTGGAAAGTATCATTGGAATGCCAAAAGCATTACGTAAAGATTTTGTTTAAACATTTAATTGCTAAACTCGTCATTTTCAGTACAAATTGACTGAAAATTAATTTCTATAATTTTGTTACGTGGTATGTTGAAAGTGCAACCACAACCAAAAGAAACTTTCAGCTATTTACCGTTTTGGCCTTCGCACCTAAATTTTAAGTGCCTATGTTTTCTTTCTCTATAAATTTCTGCCTCTTCCTGCGTGGAAGAAAGTTTGTAAAGACTGAATGACACGTTAATAATAATCGCTAGGAATATTCTATGGGAGTCTAGTGGTCCCTGGCTAACTCCTTTTAAAGTTTTTATGAAATGTCTTTCTTTAAAAAAGATGTCTGCCTACCCCTAGGAGATAAAGGATGGCCCTGTTTAAAAGGTTGCTGTTTTTTTTATCCATAAAACCTTCCAGTGTTGTATTATTATGTTTAAGTTATGGGTCATACCTCAAACCCTTCAGCGTTTTAAATTGTAAACAAGTTGTTTGGTAACCTAAAACTATTCCAGTGGTAGTCTGTTAACTTTAAATAGAGCTTGTAGTTGTACATGCACTCATAGTGCCCTCTATTCCGATCCTTACCGCAAGCTAGGTCCTGAGGTGTGCACCCAAAGGTTTTCTTCGATGCTTTCCTAGATAAACAAAATAGCATTCTGTCCATGGCGGACTGGTTAGAGCATTAAATGTTGCGATTATGTCATTTAACAGTTAACGATTGAAAAAAGCCTAACCTTTTAAATTTTTTTATTTCATTCAACACTAGTGTTTCTTTGAATTTAAATGTCTTTTGCCCCATTTTCTGAATGCTTGTACGATTTTCCTGCACAAGGCAGTGCAGATAGCATTAGTTAATTGTTGCAAAACTAGTGTTCTTTAGACTGGTAACTTTGAATTTTACTTAAATTATTCTAAGCCACAAAAACGTTAAGTCCCCCAGAAATACAAAACAGGGAAGTCAATATTTTTGTAAGCAGTGTGATTTATTTTGTGTTATTTGTTACGCTGCTTGGCAGTCTTGTTTTTTGCAGATCTTGTGTGCCCTAACCCTTCTGCTTTAGATTTTATTCAGAGTTCAATGGAACCTCTGAATAAATTCCTCCGTGTGGGGGCGTGTATTGTCAGGCCACCGAAAAAACATCGTTTACACGACGAACACTTTTTTTTCTCGAGCGCCCAAATGCAAAAAGACCTCGGTCTTTGGCCTACTGTAACTCCGTCAATATTGGACAGAATCAACCAAGCTCTTCACTGTTTAATAGCCCTGTTCTCCAGCTACAATTCTGGGGAAACAGAATTCCGAATATCCATCTAGAAGATTCACAATCTCCATTTGAAAATCCCTTCAAACCTGCCGTAGCGCTCATCTCTTTTGGCCGCCATTATTGCAAATCCTTGTCGAAACTTGTAATTATTTTTCATTGTTCTTTTTTGGGCAAAAAGCCCATATACACTAGCTTAGTTGTGATTTAGGAGTGATGCGTGCCTTCGGGTACTTACGCTCACATAAATGTGGATGCAAACATTTTAAAGTGTGATATTTTTTATTGTGTTTGTCGGCCGCAAATCTTATGAAAAATTTCCACTAAGATCAAAAACTGTCTTCTAACTCAGAAGTTAAATCCAAACTTAACTAATGCGTTATAGCATCCAATAAGCTAGATTATTTAACCTTTATGTATATATTCTTTGGTCCCCAGGACACTATCATTAGTCTGAAACAATTAGATATCGGCGATCTTACCAGACTAGAATTTTTATGTAAATAGTTTTGTAAAAATCTCCAACTAAAACTCCGACCATGACCGTCCGAATGCAACCACTAGCTTATCCTTCTATTAAAACAATGTATCTAAAAAAATCTGTTGCCAAAGCAATCACAAAGTCAGTCTGTGCAATACTCGTCCTCCCCCTCCCAACCTTGGTGTGATGCATAACATCGCAGTTTACAATTAAAGCTTGTTCAATTTAGAAGTAGTGATTTATTCATTACAAAAGCCACTCTACTAAGCTTTAATTTGAGCCATTTCACGTAGTACTCTTGTAAATGTTAAATCCATAGTCAATATATAAATGTAAGGGCGTTTCCCAATGTTCAGTTGAGTTAAACTCAATTTGGCCCATCTCTACATGTTCCTACTCCTTCAAACGGCTCTGCACCAAAAGCCTTTGGTAACCGACTTCTCCTCCCATTTTCCATTGTTCTCCTGCCCCTCAGCCAAACAGGAGGCTGTATCTCTCCTCGGCGCCCACGCTTTGGTCGCCAGGATCCTGTTCTTGTTCGTGAGAATTACTTAATGTAAATTCTAATTTTGTTGCTTTTTCAAACTTTGTTAAAAGCTATTCTAGTAAACCCCAAATGTAAAGTGCTGTATATTTCATTTGTTCACTGCCATTATTAAAACCAGGAGTTTTAAACTTCAACGCGTTTACTAGTGGATTAATTGTTTTTGAGTGTAAAATAATATGCAGCCCATTTTAGGTTTATACTCCGGTTAACAGTTAAATAATTTTCACTGTTGGTGGCAGCGAAAATCAAGTAGTGTTAAGGTTAGGCCCTATAGTTTAGGACACCGACACTGCATTCCCCATGCCAGGACTGTACCCCATGCTGTGCTTGTTGTCGTAAAAGTCGTAACAATCATCCAGAACCTGATACTAGAAGAACGTGTCAACCAAAGATGTCGGAGGCATTACAAGCATCTCAGCCGTTCAAAATTGAGCTGAGTCAGCCACACAAGCATTGAATTGCTTCGGCTGACTTAAGGCTTAGAAGAATCTAATTTTTTTTACCTGGTGACCCAGCGACCGAAATAAGTATACCCATGACCGATGACCCAAACTGAAACAGTGACCTGGCCTGACCTACTGAAACAAATTGAGTCCAGCTCTTACTGCATATTTACCATGTTAAGTGTAACTACTATACTATATTAAAACAACGTTCAGCAAAGGCATACAAAAGCAAGTTTAAGCAGTTTAAGAAGAGCAACACAACACAGGTTTTTCACGGAAAAAGCTTATTTGATAAAAAAAAAATTGTTGAATATTTACTAACTAAACTCTTCTTGTTAATCTGTCTGTCTTGTAGTCACTAAGTCCATCTGGTCACCTGGTCTGATCTGGTGGGTAGTTAATCGGGGTAACAAGTTTGTTATATTTTGTGTTTTTTCCCGTAAATCCGGTTACCAATGAACGAGGCTGTCAATTAGAAAATATATATCGTTAATTCGTACAATGCCTACTTTTTTTGCCGAGGACACAAGAGTCGTTCAAAAAAAGGTGAATCCTAATTACGGAAGAAATCGCATTGTGTAAACAGTTCTTACGACCTCTACGAAGAGAATGCAGTTCGGACATTCTTCGACATACCTATCAGATCTGTTGTTTTCGTTCTAGGAATACGTAGGAACAATCACTCGCACACTTCGTGTAAATTTCGTATAAAGATTCTTCTTCTATTCTTGTATTAAAATAAAATTACTATAAACTCAGAAGTACTAAGTAAAAGATAAAACAATTTTAATATAACCTTTTTAAAACAATGCGTCTTTCATAGTAGTGCTAAGATGCATTAGTGGGCATTAGTACGTAGGCCGGTAGGCAAGGGGAGGAGGGTGTATGTGCTTGAGTCGTATGACCACCCAAAATTTACGAAGGACCAAAAATATTGTCTAAGAGTAGTTAAATCAAAAAAAAGCCAAACAAACGAATATTCAGTAGAATGACATGTTAATTTATAATTTTTAGTTGGTGAATCAGTGAATCACAAACGAATGCTGCTAGCTTCATTTCTGACAGATTTTTCTTCTTTCATTCATAGCCTACGTCCAAGCGTAAGCCCTTTCGAGCATTGAAAAAAATCTACGCTGTAGTTCGTGGCGAAGACTTCACGATGAGAGCAATGTGCAACGTCATATCGTTATTGTGTTAGTCTCTATTTTGGTTACAAAACAAGTTGCTGCTGTTATTGTCTTCAAATTAGCAGCCTGTTCGTGTAATTTAGACTTTCACTTTATTTGATTTAGCCTAGACCTTCATTAAGACCTTCACTTAATTTAGACCTTCAATTTTTTTCATAAAACAGAGTAAAATACTGCGTCATTTTCGTCGTTTGGAATGCCATTTTTCAAAAAACAAAAAATAACTTTGGCCTTCGCCAGGAGTAGGTTTGATCCCCCGACCCGCACCATGTTTTTAGACCCCTCCTCCCTATATAGGACCGGGCTACTGTCCTGATATAAGTTATTTGTTCGCTATTGGTTTGGTGGCCCACTATGTATCAGTGGCACTCATTGTCTTCTCCTACACAGAACTTTTACTGTAATAGGAGGACCCCCATAATGTAACTGTAGGTAGTATTGTTATGTTAATATACCTGTAGCAGAGATTTGCTAGATATTTCCAGTGTCCGGTAGAAATTCCAATAAATTAAATTATCGATCTTAGGAGGAATGGCATAGTGTTACTTGCTCATATCCAGCATAACGAACCAAATTCAGTTTGTGGATTCAAAAATTTGCCAGATTCACTTTGGATTGTTTCACTAACATGCTGATGCACGAGGCTAGCGAGTTGTTTAATTGTTTTGTGTTTTAAAATGCTTACAGTACAAATATTATGTCTTTTACGTATTTTACGTCTATAGCTTACAATACAATTGTAACGTAGTGATTTTTCTACGTTTATAATAAGGTATGTTTTGGTGTTTGCTTTCTGCATCACCTAAGAGTTAAAAGGTGTGGTTACAGTGCCTGCTACATGCGTTTCGGGAGCTGTGTCTCTGGCCGAAGGTGATAGTTCCGGCCCTCCTACGCATGCCAGCGAAGGGAAGGGGGGGGGGGGGGGGGGAAACGGGCCAAAATTAGGAGATATAGAAGGCGACCTAACAAACCAATCAAATTAGATCTGTGATGCATTTTGAGGGTGCTTGACCTATTTCTATTTTGGGGGGGTTTGGCTGTGTTGAGGAGCCAGCTTTTATTGTTGTGTGAAATTTTTTTTCTAGTGTAAATTTTCTGTGTTTCGGCTGTGTGCGGAAATGGACAAAATGCTGGATGGAACTATATGTAATTTCGTGGATTTAAGTGCTAAGACTTGAATTAGAAAGAAAAAATTAATCCGGTAATCGTGTGGATTAATGAATACTAATTTTTGCACTTCATTAGAAAACCACAAACTTAAATTTACTGAGGGGAGTGGAATTAGGGATACCAATTTATGGATCTTGTTATTTTTTAGTGCAATGTGAAATAGAGTTTAATATTGGTTACATTTCGTAAATAAGCTTTCGCTGTCACTCTTTATACTATAAGAGGGGAGACTGTGGCGTCTGGAGATTCATCCAGGCACACTAGATTTGGAGCACTGGGATATTATCCCGTGCACTGTGTATTAACACATTACGTATTAACCAATTACTATTGATTCTGTGTAATATATGCACCTTACCCATGGTGCTTTGAGTACCTCACCTATAGCCTGTATAAAGCTTCGGAGCGCTACCAGTTGGCGCT
The DNA here is from genome assembly GCA_023313725.1 of Lithobius niger. Classification (NCBI taxonomy): domain Eukaryota; kingdom Metazoa; phylum Arthropoda; class Chilopoda; order Lithobiomorpha; family Lithobiidae; genus Lithobius; species Lithobius niger. Next base: position 4,993 of record JAHWFP010181524.1, on the reverse strand, counting down.
GCGCATTACGTTACCAATACCGTTGTGGTCTGTCCTCATTCACGAACCATGGCACACCACAAAAGGAACGTACATGGTCATGGATCACACTCGTAGCTGGCAAATTTTGATATTCAGGAAGGTAAGACACGACGTATTGACTCGATATTCTAAACAAAGGAAAAAAGTCACCAATCATAATTTGGCTGATTTAGTATTGTCGAAACTACAATTTAACTATTTATTTCAGACTAATCGGGGTTTACCACTTGCTTTATTGTTTACACTTAAAACGGTACAACAAGAAAAAGTAATGACATTGACGATTACTCTTTCAGCATAGCAAATGTCTTTTAACTGTAATTTTTGTATGGCCTGAAAATTTTGAATTGAATAAATATTTGAAATTGTACGACATTTAAATGTCATCTCGCATCGAACTTTATTATCTTTTCACAAAGCTCTCACAAATCTTCTCATAAACACGTACTTGGCCCTACTTACTAAGAAAAAATAAAGGGTCAAGGACCAATGGATGATTGCTATATTATGTTATAATTTTTGACTGATGACTGATTATTTTGTCCTTCGTTGCAGTTCAGCTTTGAGTTCGTCCAGACTTTTACAATTAATCTAAACACCGTGGTTGATTGTTCAAGCCATTATTGAATGAAATCTTTGGTTGCCACGTGGAAAAGAAACTAAATTTAAATTCCCTGGTTGTGAATTTCAAAAGACTCCAACGCACCTGTCCTGACCCTTACAAACCACATATAAAACAAAAGAACAATGGTAACTGATATCACCATGCATTCGTGTATAAACGTTCAGCTGTGTAGGATTCCCCAGTTGCTAGCCGTGAGCAGTAAGTGTATGGGATTTAATATACGACTCAATTGAAAAAGTTGCTAGCTCGTCACTAGCTAGCCACTTAGCTGGAGAGTACCAAAACCAAAACTTGTATAAGAGAAGCTGCCTAGTTTCCAAAAAGAGCCGGCATTTGAAGGTATTGATATCATTCAACCAGAGAAAGGCCACCGAGGATAATCCTATTAGCCCCGTTCTAATCCGACTAATAGTTCAAAATTTCAATGAAAACTAAAACATTGCAACTCGCGGTAGCAATCTTCAAGTTTTCATTTAATGGCCAAAGTATTATTTGGGGCGTTTAACTTGGCAAATAGGATTAACCTTGGCTGCCTTCCTCTGATTGACTGATATCACTCCCTTCAAAGAAAGGTTTTGGGTGGATATCACAACATTCATAGGACTCTGAACGTAGAAAAAGTCAAACCATCTTATCTTCCTCTGTACTTTTTCCCCGGAGGATTTTTCTGTCTATGAATTTTCTCATTGATAATTTTCACATTTGCCGTTATCCTATTAGTCGTTACATTAACCAAATTGACACGGTTTGGTTTATTACACGTCCATGCTTCACATGCTTAAATTTCTTCACATGCTTAAAGCGGTTAGGACTCCGGCCTTTGATTTCAAAGGTCGTGGGTTCGATTCCTCGCTCAGGAAGTCTGACATTTAAGTCCAAAAGGCAACGTAAATAGGTTTGCATCCGTATTTATTTTTCTTAAAATTCCCATATGTAACTAGGTCAGTCACGGGAATCGATCACGCGTTCACTTGTTTTGGAGACATGGATTCTGACCACTGGGCTATGATGACTTTTCTTGCTTGTGGTCCACAGGGAATCCTTACCAAGCTCGCGGTGGGCCTGGTATTCGCACCATCTCAGTGGTATTGGCTGAAAGAATTGAGCTTCCATTCATGCCTTCACTCACCTTTATGTAATTAAATTGCGTATTGTTTACATCGTATTTATTGATTTTTTTTTAGTTTCGTTGTGTCTTTTACTTAAACTTGTTTGGTATCGGTTTTCTTCTTTCAACCGAAACGTTGCTATTTCGTGAATACTTACTTGACACCAAATTTGACTTTATAAAGATTTCAATCTAAGCTTCGGTAAAATATAAAAATTGCGGACTGCGTCATTAAAGAAGAGTGAATCCAGCAACTTGAAGAGTGAGGGTGAACCCTAAGAAAATGCTTCATCATTAAATAGTTATTCTTGCGCCTTTTGATGCTACATGGCATTAGCTGGGTGCGCGTGAGACCTCCCAGTAAAAAAGAAAGGGTCGTAGCGACTGAGGAGGTGAGGGAGAGCTTCAATCCCACCCCCCCCCCCCTACCATCCAAGAAGAGCATGCAATTGGCAAATTCGAGTTGTCGAGTTGGTAAATTGGGATAAATTTTCACTTGCAAATTCCCGTTTTTATGAATACTGGTTAATTATTATCTTCAGTCAGTTTGAAAATAGAGTTAAAAAAATATTTTTTTTTTCATTATCATTCGCAATACTTCTGTGTAGAGTCGGTGTAGCTGAAACGCTGCCCCTGAAGGTGTCATAAATATTGTTTGCTTGACAACGGGATGAAAAATCCCAAAACGTCGCACTTTACTGTATACATGTGCACTTGCAGGCTTTTTAAAACGTTGCCTGAAAGTGTCTGGTTGCTTCCCTACAGCTATCTTCATATTCACGTGACTGGTAAGAAATATGTGAGTGGGGAAATAGAAGCTCCGCGAAAATTTGCGTAGTTGGCGAAAATGAAAGTTGACTCGGCCGGTTTGTTTGCTATGTCACAACCATGGCTTAAAAGTATCATAGATAATGTAGAAAATAAAAGGAAAATATGCACAAAACTGTATCCCCGCCGACTTTGAAGTAGTTCGAAAATCGTTCACAGTGGGTAAAACTAAAAATTGAGTTGGCTATTTTACTTCCTAAATTCTTCTGTTAGACAGTGCCTCAGGGGTTCCAGTGAGGAGCAATTCCTAACTGGTATTTTAGGGGGGTAGAAAAGTTACTGATATATTAATATACCGATACACAGCATCTCTGCCATGATTTAAAACGATTCTTCGTAAAGCTGAAACATACACAAACTCTGCATAAAACAAAACTTAGTAACGACTACTGCCAAGTTACCGCCGTCTGAAATTTTGATATAAATAATACTGTCAAAAATTCACGTTCAGTTCTAGTTCCTTTAGACATAGTTCAGTTGCTAGCCCATTAGTGCCATCGTTTTAGTTAAAACAGAAACGTGAACTAAATCAGGACTTCATGAAAGCCGCGTACAGTTGGCAAAATTAATTACTGAGTTGGAAAAATTGAGTTAGCTGTTTGATTTTATGTAGTTCTTTTTCTGTTGACCTATCGCCACTACGATTTTAATTTGTATTAATGCAGAAACAACCACATTTTCCACATCAAACTAGTTATGCAATTAAAAAAAAATTTAGAATGTCCCAAATTTAACGGTGAGAGTCCATAAGATCCCAGATTAAAGGCCAAAAGGGACCCAATGGTCACGAAATAAGGACAACAATTACACTATGATCTCCTGACACAAGGGAAACATTAAATTGGAGCATATAAATTTGAACCGTGGAAACTTTTCTATAATAATGCCTCAAGTTATTATGGACAAAACTGAATAAAAGGTTTCACCATTTCTTTCGTTTTTCGACGTTCCATTTTTTTTTTAAACTGGAGCATGATGTCGCTTCAAAATGTGAAATATTTTTATAATAATACCTCTAAGCCAAGTAATTTAGTATAAACCTGAGAAATAGATTTCATTATTTTTCACCTTTAGATAGTCCATTTTCTGCCTCCAGCCCACGCTCTCCTACAGCCCATGCTTGTACACAGCAGTCGTCGTCATTCATTATAACCTTAAGGTCCAAAATGTACAGTTTAGGCAGCCCAGGATAGTAAGTGGCCAGCTGGTCTGTTTATATAATTTTAAACTGAACTCGGTTTAATTTAATTTGGTAAAAAAAACAATCTGACAAAAAAAATGGTTTTGTCACAATTAAATTTTCACGAAACCTATTATCCTATGGAACGAACAAAAAAATTACCAAAATTTGCTTGACAGTGTGTTGCTTCTGTGCTCGCTGGAGGCCAGAAGCAGGCTCTAAAGTAACGTAAAATACTTTAGATTCCGGGACTCCGCCCCGGACCCAGCTGGCTGAGCTTACAGCGCTCCCCCGCACCCCTTAGGTGGGTTTATCGGAGCCTCTCAGTCGCTAAAATCATAACAAGAGCTCGCAAAATGGGAGTCTCTCCCTCTCCCAATCAATTACCCCCCCCCCCCCTCCGTACCCTTTGCTACGGGTGCAGCGGGAGGGGGGAGGAATTGAAGCTTAATGACGCGTCGATAGCTTGGCCATTAGCGCCAACCTCAGTCACAGTGCAGTGCTCCGGGTTGCCACTGCACCACACATTACAGAGATATTATACAAACCCCTAATCTAAATCATGTCATACATCTGTACCTCATGCACAAATTGAAAAACACCGGACAGGAGGACAGACTTATCACCCAATTGACGTGCAATGTCCTGTGGAAGATGGAAACGACGACGAACACCATCAAGATGGCGACAATCAACAAGGAAGTGCCGGACCGTAAGTGGCTTTGCTACGGCCTTGAAGAAAGGGGTAGTAACATTAGACCATCTAAATATGTTCTGTTTAAAACAGAAACTCGGGGAGCAATCTGAACGGTTCACAGTCACTTCTTCCTATACTGTCTGAAGCTGAATTGCAACGGAGGTGATTAACAGTTGGCAGTTACCCTTACTGTTTACTATAAAGTGTCAGATGTAGGCCTTAGCTGTCTACATCAATTGTTGAAATCATTGTTTGATTTCAACTGTTATTGTGTAGCAACAGGCACCCAATCATTGGATTTCCGTCTGAGTGATGTCTACTGGATTCCGGAATAAAAATCAGGAAAAAAGAGCCCCGGAAAAAAAAGCCCAGGAAAAAAAAAGAACTGAAAAAAAAAGCCCCCGCGAAAAAAAGCCTAGGGAAAAAAAAACCCGAAAAGAACGCATGGTAAATCACCCCCCCCCCCCCCCTCCCCATTTAGTTTTTTAGTTTTACTGTAAGTTCAACACCAAAGTCCTCTAAATTCTTTTCACG
>JAHWFP010181522.1:0-22864 GCA_023313725.1 Lithobius niger | reverse complement strand
CATTAGTTCAAGATAGAGGCTAACTGTCTTCATCATTAGTTCAAGATTGAGGCTAACTGTCTTCCTCATTAGTTCAAGATCGAGGCTAACTGTCTTCATCATTAGTTCAAGATCGAGGCTAACTGTCTTCCTCATTAGTTCAAGATCGAGGCTAACTGTCTTCCTCATTAGTTCAAGATAGAGGCTATTCATCATTAGTTCAAGATAGAGGCTAACTGTCTTTATCATTAGTTCAAGATAGAGGCTAACTGTCTTCATCATTAGTTCAAGATAGAGGCTAACTGACTTCATCATTAGTTCAATCGGCCAAAAAATAGATAAAAAATACGGCAAATTAAAACATCGTTGCTTCCTTTTAGCTAATAGACTTTCTCGATGTAACTCAACGCAATAATAACATTTGATCGTCGAATTTAAACGCTACAGGAAGACACACTGCTGCCTAAACAAACGGATTTCGTTAATGACGCACAGGATCATATAAAATAGTCTCGACACCGTATTGCATGGATGAATATAGGCCTACTCTTGAATTAAATTCTCCGAAAGCTGCTACTTACGAAATTAAAACTGCAGGTAAAAATTTAGGCCTAAAAGCTGACAATTACGTCCAAAAGCTAACACATTCTTAACCGGTAATTCTGATGGTATTACTACCCCTGGTTCCAACTTTTAGATTATATAATAGAGATCGCCGTTGCAGTGCGTGATAGAGGTGTGCGCCTCAACATGTTCAAAAGCGGCGGAAGTGATACAGACGACCGGTACAGAAGACAAGGTAGTCGCTGCAGCCGCTTGTTTGTTTTTATATGAAACAAAATCAAATTTGCGATATCACAGGCTGCCTCTGTTGGAAAAATAAATAATTTTTGAAGCAAACGTTTAAGCATGTATTTGTAATTATGTTGGCAAAGAAACGCCCAGACGATCCAACGCCAGTACCGGAAAAAAAATGTGAGAACACGTTTTAATTGCATTCGGCTGACTGAAATTTGATTAAAAAACAAAACGAACTCGTTAGATGTTTAAGGTAAGCATTAACTGATTCGAAGTCAAAACAGCAAAGGAACACAAAAAATTTCCTGGTAAGGTATCACATACCGCAGTGTTCCTGTACTGTTTAGTCCACGTGAAACATTACTGCCGTAGTCACATGGTTTTACAGTTTTTACTTTAGAACACGATAGGTTTGACTGGTTTATTCTACTTGGATACACGACTTCTCTGAAAAATCGTAAAACACCATAGTTTTAGTGTGCTTAGTACAGACTTACAGATTAAGCAATTCAGGGTTCGTGCAACTCCTTGAAAACCTCGAAATGTCGCTGAAAATAAAAATGAAATACCAGTCCTGAAGTCTTGAATATGAAATCTTGAAAAGTGGTGTATGTATCAATACGGTGAAGAGAAAGAAGCGTCTTGACTAGAAAAATGCTGAAAAATTTAGCCCCAAAAGTACTGCGACGGGTGTGGAGCAGTATACTGTACACTTTATTCCTCTTACAATAACACAGCGATGATAATCTGAAATAAACCACCAGGCCAAGCTAACGAAGAACTCCCAGGCTGAAGAATCCACCGAGTGGTAATGGTCAATGGATCCAGTCAATCCCCAGGCGTTCTTAAACGCCAAGATACACTTGTTTTTGGACAAATGACTCAAGCCGCCAACCAGCTCTTGATCTTTCTAGTACGAAAGAGTAGGGATGGAGGGGAGAGAGAGCAAAAGCAGGGGAAAAGGTCTGTTGGGGGAGGATTTGGGGAGAAAGATCTGACAGCTCATCAATTTGGTTGGGGTAGGGACACATCATTCCCAGCACACTGGCCGATTGTACAACTGCGTAGCACTCCATGCATCCCAAACCTTTCAAGTTTTATCCCGTTAGTAACAGTGTTAGTGTTCTTCCCACTCTTTAATGCAGTGGTGCGGGCATTTCGAGGGGGGGGGGGGGATATATTGATAAACATCTATTATGTACAATTCCGGTAAAAAAGAAACGCCTTCGTTATACGGAAGAAGTTGCAGTATTAATGTATGTGACTCTGAACGAAAATGTTGATATCTCGAAAACTACCGGACAGAATTGAATAAAACAAAAACTGGGTTGCTTATTGTGATATTATCTATATTTTTATACGTGTTACATGTAATGTTAAGTAGCCAACTATGATTGGCCGAGCGAGCAAGACCAGTTGATAACTAATAATATATCTCATAAACTACTGGATAGAATTTAAACAAAAACTGGATTAATTGTTATGATATATGCTATATTTTTATACGTATGACCTGCAATATTAAGCAGCAAAATATTATATGTAATTCTGTCTTTGTTTCATGAAAAATCTTTCCACTAGTTTTCGAGAGATCGTCAGGTATCACAATTTTTTCTCTCGGCCAATTATTTTCAGTCAGTTAACGTAGTATTTAATAAGGGTAGAAATACAGTAGAAATATAGTTTCAGTCTTTGTTTCATGAAAATCCGTCTAGTAGTTTTCGAGATAACTGAATTTCTCCATGGTTATTATTACGACCCTCGATATAACGAAAAAGGGCGTTTTTTTTTTACCGGAACTGTACCAACAACACATCGCTAGTCACTGCAACTCAACAAAACCCGTCAACAGTCAACACAACATACCAATCTATAAAAACACACAAAAAAATGCTTTAGTTCACAGTTTTATGCAAACTGAGGGGGGGGGGGGTGTGTTTATATGGGGGGGGGGGATGGGGTAACTCTTCGCTGGACGAGAGGGGGATGGCCACCACCTCATGGAACTCCCTACCGAGCAAACATTAAATAAGTTATAGCCTAAATGAATACGAAGAGAGTGACTGGAAGTTGTAGTCGCATGTTCATTGGCGAGTGGGAAAACTTCCGTTAGGATTTAAGAATGCACATCGTGTGAACTGGTGAGTTTGATTAGAAATAGTACTAAAGTGTGCGCGGCCTATCTTGAGTTCGCCGCAGAACTAGCACAGATAATCGATTGTACGTTTTTGGCAGCAGAGTGCCTTGTTGGTATCCAAGATGGTTACAAAAACAATGGCGGCCGTCGATTAAAGCCGCCCCATCCAGGAAGACGTAGCCACTCATAAAATACTTCCAAGACTGAAAATATGCCGCGCACACAATAATACTAGCGTTACCCGGAGTAAAATTCCGCCGGTCTAGCTGATTCCCATGAAATTAGGCATCCCAGGGCACTACGTACCCTAGATATTATGTATTCCTTGGCATCCCAGGACAGTAGTCTAAATCAACAGATATAGCTTGCAGAGCCTAGGTACAATTTACGCCGGTTTAGCTGGCTCCCACGAAATTACACAGTGGCTTTTGTATCCCAGGGCATCCCAGGACTGCATGTCTGAATAATAAAAAAAGTTACTTACTGAAAGCGTAAATTCAATATTTTTACAACCTTAGATCACATATGAAGGTGTGTATATCATTAACACTTAATTTATTCTAAATTGACTCCTTTTGCACCACCAGTGCTGTTTGTAGAAGAGTATAGAAAAGCCGTTTTGTTAGGTGAGATCAGTTTCCATGCCCCAATTTGACCAAGCAGGGTTGATATTTTCACTGGGGAACAATGTTTAGTGCAATAGGTTCAAGAGAGCAGCTGCTTTTACCCAGTTCTTGAATCCCAGGTCATCTCAGGACACACTGTCTGAATTAATTCTCCTTTTCCCTTAATTTTACTAGTTTTCAACCGCCAGTGCTGTTTTCAAAAAAACCGCAGAAAAGCGTAGCATAGCATAGAAAAGCCGTTTTGTTAAGTGAGATCAGATTCCTTGACCGAATTTCAACAGGCACGGTCGATATTTTCACTGGGAACAATTTTTAGCGCAATAGGTTCAAGAGAGCAGCCGCTTTTACCCAGTCTTTGTATACCAGGACATCAACGCCTGAATTAACTCATTTTCCCTTAATTTGATTCTTTCTGCACCGCCAGAGTTGTTTGTAGAGGAGCATAAAAAACAAAAAATAAAAGTAACTTAATCCTAACAACAGAGCCCACACAACAACAATCACGGCTCTGTTAGACCGCCAAAGGTCAAGCCTACCCCGGGGATTAAGCCAGAGTGAACCTCGTAGTAGACTTTCAAAAGGTCAGAACTTTCCTAACTCGCCGTCGAAGATGCCACATCACCCTCACTCCATCCCCGCCCGTAAGGGCCAACACCTGACGCACATCCCTCCCAGCGGCACGGAGGGGGAACCAGCAGAACACCTCCCATTGCACACAAGTGAAAAGTTAGGTCTCCACTGACTCCCCCTCACCACAGGGGCAGCACGGCGAGGAACACCACCCCAGCCGAAACATATGCTCGCTTAAAAGCACATGCCCCGTCCTAAGACGTGACAGTACACCCACAACATTCCTGGACAAGTGACCTAGGATTCGCGGCCTCTCCACAGACGGATGCAGAGAGAAAAGCATCCTGCCAACTTCAGCCCCAGCTGCCGTTGCGATCCCGTCCAATACCGGATTCATATCTTTCGATGCCATAATAAACAAGACCTCCCTCGAGCCCTGGTGACAGTGGTCCCCATGACGCGCCGGTTCGTTAGCAAGCTCATTGCCAAACAACTTGAGTCGCCCTTAACCCATATCAAGGAAACTTCCCTACCACCCCCCTCCTACAGTGCCGCCCACAGTAACCTACCAACCTCGTACACAACAGGATGACTGACGTCCAGGGTCTCAAAGGAGCGTTGCAGAAATCGCACACCTGCCGCTGAGTCCGAACAGACCTAGAACTGCTGAAACCCATAATTCAGACCCAAACCCAGTGCCAAAGCAATAGCTATCAGCTCTGCCACAAACACAGAAGGGACGTAGTCCAGAGGAAAACTGAATGCTTTCCCCAAATCAGAGATCTCCACCCCCACCCCCCCCCACCCACGTTCCTCGAAAAAAGGAGGCATCACAAAAATGTCTGTGTTCTGCCGAGAAGCATATTCGTCTTCCCGAAACACCGGCAACAGAAGACCACACCACACCCAAGGTGTGAAGAGCCATACAACAACAGGGGGCCTGGAATTTGCCCAGCAGAAGCTACCCACAAAGGTCGCACCCATACCAGAGTGCCAATAGATTTCCCTGTGAAGGGAGTCAACGTCCCATATCCCCCAGAACCCAAGCCAGTGGATGTCCTCCACCCCTAGCAACAGCCCTCAGACATAGAGCAGAGAGCAGTTGTCTAGCCCACACACCAGTGAGAAACTGCCTGGCCTCAACAAGCAGAGCATCCATTGGTGTTGACGGCAAGCACCCAGTCACACGCTGCAATCCCTCGTTGAGTGCTACTTGAAAAGGGGTGAGAAACGACAAATGGAAGTCTGCAACTGCTCGATCATAAAAGCGATAGAAACAAGAAACCACAGACCTCTTGGCCAGCAGTCTATTTGTCGCTAAAGCCCCCAGAACCCTGGTTCTCCCAGCAACGGCAGCCCGAATCCCGGCAACCTCCGCCTTCCAGGTCAGTTGTGGGTCCAGCATAACCCCCAAGTATCGAAGAAAAGAGGAGCACTCGATGACTGCCGAACCGACTCTAATAGTTGGAGGGCCGCTAGTGAATATCATAAATTCAGTCTAGCCTGCACCAGCAAGAGGTTCCTCTCAGCCAGCAGTCCCTCACCCACAATCAAAGCATGCTCCAAAGAGGCAAGTCAAGATGGAATATCCCTACCCACCAGCCACACGGCTACATCGTCGGCGTAGGCCACCAATTCCACAAGGTGACTAAACCGAACCAGCACCTCGTTCAATGCAACTGCAAAGAGGGCCGGGCTGAGACAGCTCCCTTGCGATATGCCTCTGCTGGTTGAGGAAACACCTCACCAGTAGCTATCCACCCTAGTTGCAAAAACATCTATCTTTAAGAAGCGCCAAAATCGCAGAGGCCAACCCCCGACCAAGCTTCCAACGAAGCTTCCAACTGCGATACCAGGCACCCCACCAAGATTTGGTGTCGGAGCTGAAAACAGACACGAAGGTGGGATGGGAGCACCACCACAGCACCCTTGAAAAAACCTCACTAGCTCACCCCTTGTCTCTTCCCCAATCCCCTAATATCACCATACGTAATGCGATCGACACCGGCCACACCATCCCGACATAACTTAATTGCAGCCGTCAACCCCACCACTAAAAGTGGATCATAGCAGTGCCAGTCAGCAGACCACTCGCCCAATCTAGGTGACGGACCACACAGTGAGTCATAAACCTTCGAGAAATTATTATTAAACGCAGTCACCATACTAAATCCCCGAAGTACCACCCCAGCCGGGCCGTAAACCCATGAAATGGTAACCCTCAAATCCATGGGACGAACTAAACCCCATGCCTCCGAAGGGGAGCAACCCTTAGACACTCTTTCACATACCCTAAGGCCGTAAAAGGCGTTCTCATTCCGCAGGATGAACCTAGCTGCGGCTGCTATACCAAAAAAGACATAACACCAGGTATCAGAAGGATAACGACAATACTGCCTCCAAGCACATCTGCGGTCTCTAACCGCCACTGTGCACACCGTGGTCCACGACACAGGCCGCCGAGAGAGACTCACTGTTGGCCTGCAAACCCCTCTCACTCTTCCCCTCTTACTGTTAAGCCACTTCTTCGCCCAAACCTCAAAACCTTAAACCCTCAAAACCCCCAGAACAAACAATGGGGCGTCTCGATTTACTTTGGTCCCGACCACTGCCCAACCACCCGTACACCCAGGAACAAAGAGATCGAGAAATGGTTACTCCCTACGGAGGTCGTCAGACATCCCAAAGGAGCATTACCAACTCAGAAAAACAATAGGAAAAGGTCCAGGACAGACTCCTGGACAATCCCCCCCCCCCCGTATCTCCAAACAAAGGTGGGGCAGCCGTTGTGCACCATCTCCAGTCCAATTACATCTAGTGTTGACACCTTTACGTTCTTGGCCTTATTCATTGCTGCCTTGCAAAAAAGAACTTGTTACAGGACATCGACAACAATACCCTTCACGATTGACCACTCTTTGGGTAACACTTGGCCAGCACGAGGTACAAGCATGGGCCAACTTCGGGGATTCCTGACACAACCCAACTAGAAGCGAACAAATCGGGGCTTTGGCCAACCCGTTACGTGCTACTTGGGAAACTAAAGCATAATCAGGTAAGCCTGGCTGCTCCACTTCAATGGCAGTACGGTTGGGCTACCCCACACGCCTTCGTCTTCTGGGTATCAGCTTGGTTTGTTTGTACATGTGTTTACATTTTAAACACATGTACAAACAAACCAAGCTGAGACCCAAAAAGCTGAGAAACCGAAAAACATGTTAGTGTAAACAAGCCTACCGTTTAGAGTAGAATCAATAAAAAATGTACAACCCACCACAAAAAAAAAAAAAATAAAGCATTTTCCTGCAGAGTAAAATAAAAGTTTTTTTTACGTTAGTTTAAGCATCTTTTTTACGACCCCCTCGACAATGTTACGGTGGGCAATTGCCCCCCCCCCCCCCCCCCCCTGGAAGCTGGGGCCCTTGCTTCCCCCGGCCCCATAGCTGGCAAGGTGGATTACGCTTGAATGCTCATACTACTGAATATTTCTTTAAAAAGGCCATGAGGCATCCACAACTTACGGCATGTTAGGTTTTGAAAGAATTTGACAAATAGACTGGTTTTAAAGGTCGCTAACTAGAAACAGCCCTAAGTTAAGCGTCGGATGAGAAGAAGGGGAGAGAAAAATCGAACACCGTCTGTAAATCGAGTGGCCAACCAGCAGCGCCAGATTCGGAACAGGGAGACAGTGACGAGGGGCAGCTACGTGGGAGGTGTAGTTGGAGGCGTGGGGGGGGGGGGGGTGGAGATCATTCCGTCACTGACGCCATGTCCTCTGTCACTTTGTAATGACAGCTGGTGTGACGAAATGTGACGAAATTTGGATTGACGGGTGACGGGAATAAGAAGGGTGACTCGAATTTGAGAAAGAGCAACTTGTTTCCATATCAATTAACATTGGTAATATCAAGTCTAAAATATAGAGCAGTGACACGACGTAGTATTATTGTGTATAACTCTATGCTGGAGCCTTAATGGGTTAGCTGCAAGGGGCACTGCAGAGGAAACAGAAGGGCGTCATACTGAAGTCGATGCTGTGAAGAGTGATTTCTTAGACCTAATACGCACGATTTTTGTTGTTGGAGAAAACAACGTTATTTTAAGCCTAAGAAATCCTCTCTTCCGTTGTTTTTCCCCTCCATTTTTATGTAGTGCACCTTGTAGTTACGCCCTCCAAAACCCATACTGGTGCCAATATGGCGGCAAATGTCACTGCTCTATTAATTTTTGGTAGTATTCGATCCCAATAACCACTTTATTTGGTTTTATCGGCTACTAGCAGTTGTTCCCGGCTTTGCCCGTGGTTTTGTTGCGCCCATGGTTGTTTCCCAGTTTTCGGTCGGGATGACCTGAATGTTGACTGCAACAGGCAATTTTTCTTCCCATAATACTCCCCTTTTTCCTCCCATCCTCTCCCGCCCCTTTCCTCTCATCATCTTCCTGTCCTCTTTCTCAGTGTCCCCTACTCTTTTTGTCATTATGTAAAAACTAAATTGGTCTTCATCCCAAACAATCCCCAAAAATGTAACTTTAGGTTCAGTTCGACTAATGTATAATGGTAACAGACGCACTGCTCCCCCTCCCCTAATAAATAATCTCTGTAGTTATTACACCATTAGAATGCCAATAACAGGGCTAACAGACGCACTGCCCCACACACGGGCATTTCTCGTTGAGCCCCCCCCCCCAACTCCCAGTTTTTTCCGCGCTGGTTTCAGCGTACCGTGTGAAAAATACTGTCGTTCGTGCATGACGTCATTTAACACATAACGCTGAGATGAACGCGCAGAGCAAATTGTTAATCGAGGCAACAATACGCCAACAAGAATGTACCAGTTCCAACTTCTGGGCGAAGAATTGACACGCTCGTCCGTTTTCATTGTAGGACTTCGTTTTGTCGTTTTTGCCATGCGACCTTACCTTGTAATGTAAGATAAACGGGAATGAGGCAGTTTAAAGCTTGCGAACGTCCGCACCTCTGCACCATCTGTTGCTAGCGTGGATAAATACTTTCTGGAAAACCAAGGCCGAATGAGGTTGCTGAGCTTTGCTCACAGTTAACATTAGTAACAGATGTACATTCAGTCTTCACGAAAAATGTAATTTTCAAGAAAATATTGAAAAAATTCACTCGGTGCGGTAAGTACTTCAACGCCATCACCTCTGATATGGCGAACACACTTGAGAAAAGCAACACAAATAAAAAAAAAAATAAACAATTCTCCACTCAACGCTCGAACTTAGTTCGGGCTTTACCGCTGGTGTAAGATAAACGGGAATGTGCCAGTTTAAACATTAGTTAAAACCTGGCGACCTCCATGACAAATCAAAATTTGTGGTAGGGAATTTGCGGTAGGGAATTTCTACTGCCTTAAAACAAGCGCCAAACAAGCAATAAGTATAGCATTGCCGACTAAACATGTTAAGATGATTTCTGACCAGTGCTCATCAATTAGAAAATTTTTTTTTTAGCTACCAAAGAATATTGTACACTGTCGTGCACTGCACAAAATATTTTTAACCGAATATTTAGGCAATACCGTGTTTGGTCAAAATTTCTACTTGGCGGAACATGCCAAATGGAAAAAAAAACTAAAAAAAAACTCTCTACGCTCGAGTAGAGTTCTTGTTCAACTCGCATGGTGTTGACGGAATTAGTCCGCACCTAAAATGATGAAGCAAATTACCAGAATATAGTACGCATTTTTCATAGCGCTTCCGTCATAAACAAAGAACAGAAAAACGAAGTAATTTATTGTAACGTCAGTCATACGTGCAAAATAAACGTGATTTGTGCTTGTAAATAATCAAGATAACGATGAAGCAAGTGGTCAGAATGTAGTACGTGTTGTTCCTAAAGCTTTCACTTCATAAAAAATTCTAAACTTTTATTTCAGGTTAAAAACACGCTGATTTTAGCGTGCTCTGCTCACTCAATCAGCAAACCCCCTGTGACGTAGGATTCGGTGGCAAAGTATATACAAATATGTTGTTGCTGCTATTCGCATGATATTTTACTGACTTTTACTAATATTTGATTGTATTTGCACCCCCCCCCCATAAAAAAAGAAACCGCACCTCTTTTAGTAAGGTTTACTTATTGCACTACGTATGTATTTTTTACATTACGTACTTTACATTGAGTATTTTATAGCACTCCATTTATTGTACTAAGTTTTTATTTAGGCCATGCAAAAAAAAATTGTTTGCTTTACGGGTGAGGTTGTAAATTGAAGCAGCAGACAACCAGGCATTTTATTTTATTTTTTATTTTATTTAACTGACCACATTCTTTGACATATACCTGGAGTCAAAGCTAAAGAGTATGCAGTCAGCCTAAAAAGGTACAATACTTTCCTAATACGTTATTTATGTCATTTAGTATTAGGAGGAATGTTGTACAGCAATAAGTATGACATGTCACTCATGTTGTAGTGATGCTCCCCTGTTTCCCCACGAATTTCACCATTTCCCCAATACAAAATGCTTTAACGATCCAGGGTTAGAATCCCTGTTCGGGCGCCAAATTTGTAGTGATGCTCCCCAGTTTCCTTACAAATTTCGTAATTTTCCCAATATAAAATTCCCTAACGGTCCAGGGTTCGAGTCCCTGTTCGGGTGCAAAATTTGTAGTGATGTTCCCCAGTTCCCCTATACGAATTTCCCAATTTCCCCAATACAAAATTCCCTAACGATCCAGGGTTGGAGTCCCTATTCGGGCGCCAAATTTGTAGTGATGCTCCCCAGTTTCTTCACGAACTCACCACGAAGCTTAACTGCAATATCAAATGATGGTTTATTACAGCTTCAACCATTACTCTCTCTTGTACACGCGCTGTGCATGTGCACAAGCATACAAGCTAAAGGCAAGGTGCACAATTCTCATAACAATACCTACTGTGTGACGTCTAATGTATTGTGAGGGAAGCAATACCGATTTTTAACAATGGTAAAGTTGTAACTTCATGTAGAGAATCCAAAATTTGACACCTATGATTTGCCGGTATACTTTTAACGATATAATGGACGACAGATGGCGCCTCTGCATATTGACTTCCACTGATAAACAAAACGTCTTTATTTTGCGTGACAAAACGAACAATTAGTAGACCTATTACGGTTTACACGATTAATTTGAAACCGGTATAGATGTAATTATCTAAAGGCTACAGTGACTTTGTTCTTCTTTTTGAGCAGCAGTGAAGAAAACTTTAAAAAACACGGCAAATTAAAACATGGTTGCTTCCTTAATAGGCATTTTCGACTAACTCAATGAAATAATAACATTTGATTGGCGCATTTAACATGCCTGCATATAATAATTTAAAGATTCCTCGTTTCCACGGCAACGTAAAGTCTCGACACCGTGTTATATGAATGAATAGGCCTACTCTCGAACCCAATTCTCCATTACCTCCTACTTACGAAATTAAAGGGAAAGGGAAAAATTAGGCCTAAAATCTGAAAATTAGGCCTAAAATCGAAAAGTAGGCCAAAAAGCTCACACATTTTAAACCAGCAATTGTTATGGTATTGGTTATAGAGATCGCTGTTGCAATGCGTGATAGAGGTGTGTGCCTCAATAGCGGCGGAAGTGTACAGAAGACCGGTTGCAACTAGGTTGTCGCTGGCCCCGCTTGTTTTTTTTTTTTTACATGCGATAATAACGACGGATGGATTCTACGGTCTGAAAAGAAGTTAGTCGTCTAAAAAGAAGTCACTTTTTAAAGTTGGCTTGGTCTTTCAACTTAGAAAGAAAAAAAAAACTTAATTACACCTAGCTGTGCATTATGTAAATAGTTAATTTGCGTGAAAGATTTTAAAAACAGTTTCGTTTTCTCCATCCGTTTATTAAATGCCTAGCCCTGAACAACAAGCGACTACAGCGACTACCTAGTCGCAACCGGTCTTCTGCACAGTTCTGCCACACCAATGGTGAGGCGCACACCTCTATCATGCATTGCAACAGATCTCTAATATCAGTAACCACCATCAGAATTGTCGGTTACAAATGTGTTAGCTTTTAAGGCTATTTTTCAGTTTAGGCGTAATTGTCAGCTTTTAGGCTTAACTTTAACCTGGAGCTTTAATTTCGTAAGTAGCAGATAACTGAGATTTAGATTGTATAGTAAGCATATTCATTTTTGCAACGCGATGTGCCCCCGGGCACACAGTTACAGTGTTACAACGTAACGCGCAACGTACAGTAGCCTATATGTATATATATCAGTGGTAGTAGGAAGTGACGGGAGGACGCTATTGGTGATGCCAGCAGCGACTCGTATCAACTTGACGTCACCCTGGTAACGTGATTTTAGGCCTTGTAAATTTCATTTTTTAGGCCTAATTTTTTTAACGGCAGTTTTAATTCAGTTGTAAGTAATATATAGCTGACAGATGGAGAATGGAGTATTTGGTTCGATGGTAAGCCTATTCTTTCATGTAACAATGCGACGAGACTATTTTACACGAAGCTAAAATCCTTTTGTTTTTTTAGGATGCGTATTATCCTTAGGATTTCAATTCGACGATCACATGTTAGTATTTAATTTAGTTACGTCGAAGAACTCTATTAGTCTATTAGCTATAAGGAAGTAACGATGTTTTAATTTGCCATGTTATTAACTCTCGCCAGTGTTAGTAAGGGTCGACCTAGGATCACTGTGTTATACTCTCAACTTTGAGAGCTTATAACTCCGTCAAAAGTAAACATCTTTAAACCAAATTTGGAATCTAGCATTGACTAGTCATAGCCTGTCTGCAGTCCAAAAACTGTGAAATTCGGTCGAGCCAAACCCGAGATACAGAGAGTGGCCAAATAGACAACTTCTTGTTCTGCTTCTTGTTGATGATGATGATGATGATGATGTTGTTGTTCTGGGGATACTTTCGTCTGTCCTCTCTACAGGGCAAACCATTTGTCCTATAAAGCTGGTTCTTAGCTCATTTTACAGGTATTGCTCTGTAGATGTGCCCTTTCCATAAGGCATTTTCTAATTGGTCAAGTTGTTCAGGGGTTATGGAGCTCTAAACGACCAGATTGATTGCTTTACATTGTTTTAAACATTGTTATTATGCAACAATGCCAATTAGCAAAACCCAGCTGCAAGACGTAAACTGTAGATTAAAAAAATTGTTTCTATTATTAACACTGGCGATAGCCAGTGTTAGTAAGGGTCAGCCTAGGGTCTCTGTGTTAACTATCAACTTTGACCGTCAACTGCACTGTTTTACAGTTTAGCTGCAATTCTAAAAGTAACACGAATTAATAAACAAAAACGGAACGTTAAACGTTTAGAGTAAGGGTCTAAAAGTCAAAACCTAGAAGGTACACGGACAAGCTTTGACAGTCAGGGTCTAGGTGTACAATTTTGTTAGTAGAGGCTGGTAAGCATTAGACCCTTACTACCCGGTGGTCAGCAATAAACATATTTTGGCAAAAAACTGTAAATCCTCCTACAAAGCCCCATGTGATGATCCAGTTGTAGTACGGTATACGTTTCCTGCTTTGCGTTATGTTGAAAAATATTTTTCGATTTAGTAACACGACAGCATATTCGCAGCAGGGAGCATTAATTTGGTTATCCTCTGTCATAAATCTACGAAATATAATAAAAAAATCTAAAGCAGCAAAAGACAAAATGCCGAATCGTCACAAGAAAATTGTGCTCTTAAATTTCCATAACAATATTCTAAGAACAAAGAAAACCTGCTACAACCGTTCAGACACACGGTCTATCCAATAGACTAGAACTAAGCTAATCACCGGGTAGTAAGGGTCTAATGCTTACCAGCCTCTACTAACAAAATTGTACACCTAGACCCTGACTGTCAAAGCTTGTCCGTGTACCTTCTAGGTTTTGACTTTTAGACCCTTACTCTAAACGTTTAACGTTCCGTTTTTGTTTATTAATTTAACTAACTTTTGACACGTTGTAAACCGTGGTTGGTCATCTCTATCTGGTACCGTTGCGAAGTTGAAAAAAGCGACGAACGGACAAAGTCGTTTTTGTAGTCTTCTCAGCCTGTACGGCTGTACAGAAGACTAAAAACTCGGACAGCAGACGGAAAAGGAGTTCAGTTTATAACGATTTTCAAAAGCCTTAACGCTTGACATTTGGGTTGAGCTGTACTCATCTTCAAGGTGGTTTCATTATTTACGAGCTGAACAGTTGACACATTGGAAATATGCGTTCCGAAAACTTTATTGGACGATCCAATATCAGTAAAAACATAAATTCACTTCCATTGAGTTACGAGCTCCACTTGTGGCTTGAGACTAAATAAAGAATACGAACAGGGAAGCACTGTTCTATGGGTACAAAAAAAGTGTTGTTGTTTTTGTTGTTTTGATCGTATCAGCAGAAGCTCTGAAGTACGACTTTGATTAATACTTTGCTTAAAGAGGGGGGAGAGATGTCCAAATTAAGAACGGGTGATTGAAGAGCGGGACCAAAGGCGGGGGAGGGGGGGGGTGAGGGGGTACGACCCTCCCCTCCCCACAACCAAAAAAAAAAAAAATAGGCTAACGATGATCCACATTATGATGAAAAAGTATCGTTAAGGTTCGGACCTATAAGGACAAAAACGACCCATAAGGTCCCGAAATTGAGGTCAAAAGTGCCCCAGGCGACCGAATACTTCACCTTGATACGTTAGAGCTTCGTTGGCATTTTTTTTGGGCCCGAATTAATAGGATTTAATTTTTTTTTTCTAGCAGTTAATTTAGATTAAAATACAAAAATGAAATCGTTTGTTGCTTATGGTAAGGTTTAACTGATCCGAAGTCAAAACAGCAAAGGAACAAAATGAACTTTCCTGTAAGGTTTCAGATACTGCAGTGTTGTTGTACTGTTTAGTCCACGTGAAACCTTACTGCTGTATTCAAATTTTTTTTTTTACCTTTTTTACTTTTACACGCGCAACATCAGTAATGATTGGTGCATTCACTTGGCTAAATGACATCACTGGAAAATGCCTCCAGCCTCTGATTCGCCGCTCTCAAGGTTTGGTTTTGCACAACCGAAACGTCGGGAAAAACCCAAACGCCCTTCTCAATTTCTAAACCTTTATTAAGATTTATCAGGATTAAACATGCATACGAACCGTTAAAGTAACCTGCTTACCTGCATACTATCGTTTTTGCGTTCTGGAGCGCTCTTCTGCAATAGAAAATAAACGACGTAGTGTATTCCATCGGTTAAAATAACTGTACTCTCAATATGGCGGAATTTCGCTCAAGAGAGCATGCGCAGAGATGCGCAAACGGCCGTTCTCGCGTGGAACTATGAGAGAAAAAAAAACTCGATTCAGACATAGCATCAAGCATTAACATGGCTGGGAAAGCTAGTAGCAAATCCCAGCTATACTGTACTCCCGTGATTACAGTCGGGGGGGGGTCTATTCAGAGCTTTTTGTATTATGAGTTTTCTATTGGCTGTTGATTTTGCTGCCTCCACTGACGTCACAATGCAGCTCAACAGCTTACACACACATGCACACAAGTCAAACCGGAAAGGCTCCAGTGTGGGTGCTTCCAGTGACGTCACTTAATGAGGTGGGGAATGACCAACCTTCCTATATACTATCGATTACAGTCACCGTATTATATGTCGCAATAACCAGGCCAACGTTTCGCTTAAGATTCCTATGTGGCCCAGATACACACAGGAATCTAGACGGGAGCAAGATCGATGGAAGGCTAGTATGTAGGGCTCGGGAGCGTGCCAGTCTGACGTGTGCATAAAAAAGTGACTGAAGCAACATAATTTAACAGAGCATAGATTTGCACATGAGAGGCTTAACACTACCAAAGTTGCAAATGGTACATCAAACACTACCCGCTCAGCTAAATTTGTGATAAGTGTTTCTCCATAACAATGTTGTGGTAACAATATGGGAAGGGGAAATAAAAGTATAATTACCTTATAACCTAAAAACGGCTTTGCCGTTTAGAAAAAAAAGCCTTTAGCCCACGTTTCCTTATGGAACTTACAGATGTGAAAGCACGGAAATATAAACGGACTAGAGTGCACTTGAACGAAGCGAACTGTAATTTGAACTCCAATTCCAGGGAACCAGGATTGTTTTATTCCTTCAGGAAGTGAACGCATTGTATTGGAATTGGGCTATGTCTGTGAGAGTGTGAATGTGGGTGTTTAATTTGTGTTTTATACAGATGTTTTGTTATTTGGTGTTTGTTTTGACTTGGTTAGTGGATTTACATTTTAATTCTGTTTCGTGTGAATGGCTTGTGTGTTCATTTGTAATGTGTGAAACGTGCATGTTCTTTCTTGTAAAGGGCGTTTGTTTTGTCGAATTTTAGTGAACAAGGAATGTTTTTATTCCTTAGTAATATCACGAATTGAACGCAGTTTCTTTTTAAACTGGGCCATGTCAGTGTGTGTGTGTGTGTGTGTGTGTGTTTAATTTGTGTATTATGCAGATGTTTATTATTTGGGATTTGTTTTGTTTTAGTTTGTTCCCTTGAATTGGAGTTGGAATTATAGTTCGTTTCGTTCGAGTGAATTCTAATCCGTTGTTATTTGTGCGCTTTCACAGCTTTGAGTTCCATGAGGATACGAGCTCAAATGCTTTTTTTTTTCTAATCGGCGGAGCTGTTCTTTTTTGTTCAGTTAATTTGTAAGCGTTTTTCGCTTCCTTTTTGTTTTCGTTGGTGTGTCACGTGTATGTTCATGCTACGAGCAATTTTGTTTGTAGTAAAGGGAGGGAATTTATGTCCATGCTCCGTCAATCTTTGGCGCATATCTTTTACTTCATGGCAACAAACTAGCGTGTGTCTAGATCTAGCGTAGTGAGTCATAGATGATTCTTCATTGTCTCAGGTTGTTAAACTAAAGGGTTTAACGAGCGTTAACCACTCCTGGTCATCTGCCCGAAGCCCTAAAGCCCAATGTCTGCAACAGCCAGATTCTTAGGCGGTCACCCACCCAAGTAACAATCTAGCCCAATGATCTAGCCCAACAATCTAGCCCAGGTTGTTGTTATAATCGCGATAAACAATCGAGGAAAACAATTTGGAAACAATTCAACTGACCTTCCAAGGCACGGATTGAAGAACTAACAAGTCAATCAGTCATGTTGCTGAGGCCTCAAAACTAAAGACTAAGTACCATAAGGTTTAAAACTGGAAGATTTAAGTGAAGTCCGTTCACTTTGGTTCTCAACAACGAGTTAACGGATTTAACGGATTTATTAAATAGCATAGGCCCGAAGCCATGCGCTCTGCTATCAACTTTACAATGTACAAAAACAAAATATAAAACACAAAATGAGCCAATGAGAAAAGGCGAAACGAGTTAACCAAAGGTTTCAAAGGGTTTTATAACGAGCGTTAACCGTTTACGGTCATCTGCCCGACGAAGCCCTATAACGCGAGTTAACGGTTTATTAGGAGCTGTGGCCCTAAGACGCACGCTCCTCTCGCCGACAATGATAATTCAAATAAAATACAATAACAATGTTACTTTCTCCGCTCACAATCATCGTTGCATCTTGTTCGAGTGTCGTTGGAGATGATTTTTGGCGAACTTGGGTGGGTGGAGATATGGATGTTAGTTTTAAGTAGGTTTAGCAGCTTTAGAATTGAGCGAATGACTTAAGGTCCGTAGGCTCATGTATTAAATAAAGTCAAGTGAACTAATCCGATCTTGTGCGACTCGCCGCTTTGTTGCACCATTGTTACATGTTGCAGCATTGTAACATTTTGATATTGTCAGTCTCTCCGCCTAAGGTGGAAGGCTTCGTGCCAGGGTCCCGGAATCAAATCAAATCAAATCACATCCCGCCTCGCCTGTGATGTTGTGTTGCAGCTTTACTGAGTTCTAGTTCGTAGGGTGTGTGGCTTCGGGCCAGGGCCCTGAAATACACAAATCAATCAATCTATCCTCCTCCCGTCCATTTTCTGAAATTTTCGTGTGCAAACCACGGGTTGGGATTTGCAACAAACGCGCGAAGCACGTTCCACCTCCCTACACAAACAAGCCGACCGTGACGTCATTCTCGTGGTCGCGTTCAACCGCAACAGTGAAAGAAAAGAAATTGTATGCAGTCTATCACAAAACGGTGGTTGCCAGCTTTTCGCCAGCGCCCAGCTAACAATGCTAAAAACAACAATACGTTTTCCCTAAAGAAGAAAAAAAAAATATGTCGGAGGAAACAATGCTGAAGCAGTACCAAAAAAAAAGGGTTAAAGGGTTTAACGAGCGTTAACCACTCCTGGTCATCAGCAGCACCACCAGTACCATTGCTCCAAACAACAATGTCTTTAGAAACATGCATGCACATTTACAAAAATATAACCACACTTTTAAGCGTATAGGCCTATAAGTGCATTACACACATTATACTATTAAGACAATGCAGTAAAAAAATGTCCTTATACTGAACCCAGAAAGTTCATTAAACCAGGCTGCTATTTTGAACTCTGTCAGTCCTATATAAACAAGTAAAGTTTAAAATATTTCCAAAAAATATCCTTCCTAAAATTACGGTAAATAGCCCGGAAATTGACCTCAGTTACTCTGGAAAACATGGAAACCACAGGGAAATTACTTTAATAATTTGGTGGGAACCGTGTCGAGCCGTGATTGACCCCTACACGGCAAAAAAGGCGTTGCGAGTTACAACACCTACATAGTCCTAAAACTCGTTATAAGGACGCTATGGTTCTTATAATGAGGTTGTATGCATTGTAAAGCACAGCGTCTGCATGAGCAACGCCTAAAATCGGTCTTCTACGGACGAATACTTGTACATGATGCGTGTTTAAACGTCTACAGAATACAATTTTAATTATTGAGAGACTGAAGGTTGTTGGACTGTCTAAACACGATTAAAAATTGGAATTTCTTACATCCCAAAAATTTACGGGGAAAGAAGAATGGTGTTAAATCTCCTCACTCCACACCCCTACACCATACTTTGGGTATATACCATCCTTCAGTAGATCGATATATATTTGTTTATTTACTACCATAAGATTTGGCAATGGCATAAAGGGAAAACTCCAGTTACCATAATACGAAAAAAAAAACGCAAGGCTTTCTCATGCTGCAACAAGCGTATGGGAAAAACGCGTCGTAAGAAATTGTGAAAATCCCCCAATTCACGAGACAAATTTCAACATCTTATTCAAAATTATTGCGCCGTTTCCCTGTCCAAACGAATCTTGAAATATTCTCGACGAAGTGACATGATGGCTAGAAGGACTTTTGACAAAATCCTCTCAAGAATCTGCGCCAGCTCAACGTGTGAAAGAAGCTTCTGAGAGTTCCTAGCAGATAAATGCAAGGCAAACTCGCTGTTTTTAGTCTGCGGTAAACCAAGAGAAACTAATCGCTCAAACGCTTTAAAAAAACAGATAAAACCTCGTTAAAAGTTCGCTGAATAGTTCAATTAAACGGAGATGGATTATTTTAAAGTTAATTTCTCCGTCAGAGGCTAAAAAGATTATTTCCTGTATTTTAAATAGAACACAAAGGAGGAATAAAAAAAAAATCGAGTGGCCCTGAATTGGCTAATCAGCTTATTTTTGCTAAATAAAGAGGAAAAAAAGTGGGCAAAAATTGTCGACAACTTCCAAAATAGGGAGGGAGTTTAGCCTCTACTGTGGCTATTTCTGGAAGAAGGGCAGGTTTTCTAGGACTATTCCTATGATCGTTTACGTGCCTTAGTTGACACGACTGAGCGATACGCAGTGACTGCGTCAGGACTAAATTTTTTGGGAGGCCGACAGGGGAATAGAAAACAGTGGGCGAAGGACTTATTTTCAAGGCAGCCGTATTAGGCACTTTTATTCCGTTTAATTCAGCCGAATCGTAACAATATTTTGTAAAATGTGCCCTATAAATAAATAAAATAAAAAATAAAGTGTAATGTTCCCTCCGGAACTTGTAGGTTCTTAGAACTAAGACATTTCAGACAGTAAATGATAAGCAGACTAACACTTCCTAAAGGACTTTATTTCCTGTGTGCTGTACAGTTTTATAACATGATGATGTCATGTGATTATCCACAGGATGTAGGGTGGCGACAAGCATGGATAGACTGATTAAACTATGTAGTGGTTAAGGTCAGCTGAGGAAGGTGAACAGTGTTGGATGCAACCCTCCCAGCGTGGCTTGCCACAAATAACGACAAGTCACGACATAAAGGCTCCTTTTATTAACTTGATTTCAAGTTTAGCCTGCAAAAATTGTTTTTATTGTTTTATTTTCTGTTGGTGACCTAAATGTTGGGGTTGGGGAGGAGAGGGGGGGGGGGGCGGCAGGAGCCCCGCAAAATATTTAAGAGGTTCATGGCCCACCCTGGCCCACCCCTATTTCCGTCACCGGCGATACGGGTGAGACAACGCCAGGATTGAAACCGGGACTTCTGGAACAGAACATATCGAGAATTACACAATTTACAATCTTAAAAGCGGGTTGCAGCAAAATGACGTCTGCAGCATTTAGTGTCATCTAGCGCTATCTAGTGCTATAACTATAGGTGCTTGCTTGCAGTGGCGTAACTACAGTTTTGTACTGAGGGGGCAACACTAGGCATTTAGCCGAATGGTGTGAAGGGGGAACCGAATAAGAGCCACGGAAGCTGAAGCATTTTTGCTATTTTCCAGCATTTTCTGGCCTTGTAAAGTGCCGTTGGATACATTTTTATAAAACCTTCTTTGCTGGTGCATTATACGCATAAAAAAATGTGTAATGTAATTCTTTCAGTTTTTCATACTATAGATACTTATTTTTTAAACGCTGATACTTTGTTGGGAATTTTAAGCAAAATATGGAGTTCGTAATTCGTACTGTTTATCTTTATTGATTTTCGTGTATCTCCATTTGTTACCTGGTTACTTTAGTGATTTAAAGGAGAAACAGTAGAAGTATTAATTAGTTAAGATGAAAGCTCCGTCTTTGACCTCGAAACGCAGCCATGTGACGGTAAATAATTTTGCAACTATGGAAAAAGAGACTTGGCCAATTTGCCGAATAAGCTTTCAAAATCTCACAGAGGGGGCGAATCGCCCCTTTGCGGGGGGGCGGCCCCCCCACCCGTTACGCCACTGCTTGCTTGTAACTTAGAGCGGTGACCTGATTTTGTTACGGAAGGAGCATATTCCTATGGACGCAACATTCGGCAAGCCTTTTACCGATAAAGACACGAGTAAACGGGAAGAAACGCGTGTTGTTACTACGGTGGCTCGTTGCGACAAACAACAACTTTTTTCTACGCACCCAAAACTTTTATGGAACCGGAGTTTCAGCGTTCCGACACCGGATAAGAAACACTACAACCTAGGACCGTATATAGTAAGCTGCGCCCGCACCAGTGACCATCCTATTTCGGTTTCATAAAAGTTTTGTGTGTGTGTGTAGAAAAAAGTTGGTGTGTGTCCCACTGAGCCACAATACTTTGCGAGCACGCAGTTTAAAATGGCCGGAACACAACACTAAGAAGAGCGAAATTCGAGAAAATAAATCTTGTTACCTAACATTTGCCATAATTATGTGGTCTGTGAAACTACCACGAATTGTTGTGGCAGTTTGCTACAGCGCAATGTCTGTTTGCTGGCATCTTTGAACTCCAATCTGGGCCGGGTTAAGCTACGGTTTACCAGCGCCATGTTGTCAGCGCTTTAGCGATCCTTGATCAAGAGATGAGCGCTATTTGCGCTAGTAACCCTTCTGCGACGACACCCCTGCGTGCACGAAACGAAGGAATGCACGAGGAATTTCTTTTAACGCCACAAACAAGCTACATGCCTCTTTCTTACTGAGCGAAAATTTGGTACGTATTTGTGTTCCTGGGTGCCAAGCTGTAATAATTAACGATATCTCTGTAGTGTATCAATGTAGTGTAAGTTTGGTATGGAACTGAGCTGAAGGTGAATTTGAGGAACACCCAAGTAACTGATTTTTTAGTCAGCCTAGCTAACTAAGCGAACGAAGTGATAAATGATGGGCTTGCAACTTCTGACAGTGTTTATGAGACTCAAGCCCTAACCAAACTGGCTGCTCGCGGCTGCACGCCGACGCATTATGATGTAAAAAAGACTTCAATATTCGTCCTTAACGCAACACCAACCACACGATTGCTGCAATTTTGACCTTGTAGGCACGTAGTCACGCATAGCTTCGCACGAAATTTGCTTCTGTCTGGAGAGGCCTTCAGGGCCGGATTAAAGGGGATGCTTTGGGGGCGGATGCGCCGGGGAAGGGCCACAGGCCGGCCGAAAAAGGGCCTCAAGGTTGCCTTACCGTCACAAGAAAAATAAAATAAGGTACTATTATAAATTTAAAAAAAATTACCTTTAACTGAAAAGTTGGTAAAATCGATCTATTACGCCCATTTTTGCTGGACTGGAGTGAGGAAGGGTGGGGGTAAGGGGGCCACAATAAAACTTAAGCACCAGGCCTCTGCGAGGTTTAATCTGACCTTGATGACAGAAACTGGTTAGGAATAATATTCCAAAATAAATTCCAAAATAAATTTTTTCCCAAATACAAGCTAACGGCTTAAAATGGATACAGGAAAAAATTCACAAGCGAAGAACGGTAAAAAGCAATTGTGTTTTTTTCGCAGAAAGTCTAGTGAGGTCTCTACTACTCACGAACTACTAGTATTTGGGTTTAATAACATGCATTGGCCCAGTCAAGTTATTTGTCTTGGTGTGTTTGAGAATAATCTGAACTGCTTTCCAGTGCGAGTGCGCCCTGTCGTTATCCAAGGACTTCGGCTT
>JAHWFP010181521.1:4586-27469 GCA_023313725.1 Lithobius niger | reverse complement strand
AACCAAGCCCGGTAGGCACCCCGGTACAGTCTACAGTATTTCATTGCATTGCATTACACCGTAGAGATTGCATTACACTCCTAACACGAAACAGAGACGACACAAACTTCCCCCTCAGCACTCGATTTCCCCAACAACTAAAATACCCTCCCCCGACCCCTGACTCCTCCCTCTTCCCAGTCCTTCACCATTCTGGAGTCAAATAACGCCGTCCACGCCGGGGCCTATCATGTGAATTCGTAGTTGAACTGCACTTCG
Organism: Lithobius niger; assembly: GCA_023313725.1. Taxonomy (NCBI): domain Eukaryota; kingdom Metazoa; phylum Arthropoda; class Chilopoda; order Lithobiomorpha; family Lithobiidae; genus Lithobius; species Lithobius niger. Next base: position 27,211 of record JAHWFP010181521.1, on the reverse strand, counting down.
ACTGCCCCGAAGCAGCACCGTCTTCGTTGGAACGAGGCTACAGGGAGTCCAAATGCCTGGCCGTAATGCGTTCACGTTAATGCAATGGCTTAGGGCGACACCAGCTCCTCGCTCGAGCAATGCAACTAACGACGCACCTGCCCAACGACTGACTCCCCTTTTATGGTGCTCCAGTTCATGAAAGTTGACAAGAAATTCACTCCCCCCCCCCCTTCGAAGCCTCCCCCCCCAAATGCAAGTTCCCACTCCTCTCCCCTCTACATCCTCGAGAGAAAACGGCGAATCCATGGAAATGCAGTGGAGAGAAGTGGTTTCGGTGTATAAAACTGCAACATTTAAAAGGACGAATGGAAGATGATATTTTTTTTTGCTACAAAGCTGCAATTTAAACGTATCGATTGCGTATCCCTGATATTTTAATCCACTGATATTGCGTATACCTGATATTTTAATTATTGAACGTCTTAATAAATATATAGATACCTTATTTCCATCGAAATCATTTCGTAAGCTAAAGTGGCAACGTTCTTCAGGAATGATGCTCTGAGATGGAAACTCGAAAAGCAATTTAAGCGTCAACAGGCAGGTAATACCATGATTGTGAAGACTGGCGTGAGTGCGGATATGTCTAACCTTTCTATATCGACACGTTAGGGGCCAAAATTTTAGTTCACAGAAGGCGTCTTGACGGCGCTACACGCGACTTTTTGCGCCCTCATGGCTTACGGCGCTTATGGGACCGTAGCAGGGTGGCGTCCTAACTGGTAAACCGATAAAATTCAGGGAATTTATCAAGTCTGGGGAATTCAGGGAAGAGTCAGGGAATTTGACAAACATATACCGAAACTCAGGGAATTTGAACATGTTATGGAAAATCTTTTTCCTCTACAAAGAATGCCTAATTCGTGTTTCATTTTGTGCCTATAAATATTCATTTTTGTGAAGGCCAAAACTCCTTAGGTTTAAGTAACATGGGACGTTACGTGTCAAGTGTGTTTCCTAGTTTTGTTCAGATTATGGCATTCGTACTCTTTACCAATACCAGTTAGGGCAGTGTAAATTTTAATTTAAGAAAAACGATTAGACAAACGATTCGAGTTAATGTGACAGAGAAAACATTTTATCTTGTACTGCACCTTCCTTCGACGGGAAAAAAATTCAGGGAAAAATGTCAGTAATGGTCTGAAAAACAGTAAAACATCAGGGAATTGCTTCATGAGGTTAAGAACGCCACCCTGCGTCATAAGTTAATAACCAATAGGCTAAAAGGAATCAGGCTGAAATCAACGATGATGAAGCATCTTTTTCGTGTTGAGATCTTATGCCTACATCGCTAAAACAATACTTTCTGTTGTCGACTCTGTAAACCACCAGCAATCTTCACAATTTTCCACGGTTTCCGTCGCATCAGTATTTACCGTTCGTACTGATTCATGACCGCATGCTGCCAGTTACTGAACAAGTGTCCGTGTTTACTTTTGCGGAAAACGAACTTAAAAAATGTACGCTGCGTAGGTTTTTACCTGCGAAATATGTGTGACAAATATATCTTATGCTGCGAATGGTGCCATGCATGTGTCAAGAACACTAGCGTTTGAGGGAACTTAAAACGAAGAAGGCATTTTGTTTCTCGAGCCAAGGCCGACTGGACGTAGAAATTGCGTGTCTTGCCTCCCGTACCTACACGCCAGTTCTCGCGCAAGCCGGGAAGTTAAAGCGTCTTAGTACTGCTTTGGGAAGAAGAAACTTTTTGGTGATGTTAAATCAACTGGCTTGGAGCCCCGAGCTGAAATCTGCTGCTTCTCTTCCTGACGGCCTTGCGCAATCAGTGAAATGCATATATAAAGTTATTACTTGATACTCCCAGGCATTTATTACCTCCTGGTATTTAGAATCGTTCACCAAAAAACGAGATTTTAATGTTTATTGCTGAAGAATAGTAGCTAGCCTTCGCCCACACACTGATGTATATACTCCCCTGAAAAATACTCTGAAACATTCGTATAAGTGGAAAAGGTATCAAAGGCCAAATAATACTTAGGCATATGTATTGATAATTTGTGGAAGTTCGACCATTACATAGGTAACCTAATCAAAAAAATTACAATAATTACTGCCAATATGTTATAAATTATGACCAATTCAAACACATACTGTTTGATCCTTTAGCAACAAGTAATGGGCAGAATTCTATGGTTCAAAATCGTCTATTTCCTAGATAATATCCAGAGAACACAAAAGAAACTAGTTAAAGCTCTGTTTAAACCAGTGAATAATAAGTATATAAAATACTAGCGCCTTATTTCACGAAAATAAAGTACTAAATGTTAAAAATCTTAGGAATTACGTAATATCTTAAATAATTATTTTAAATCTGAACACAAGGTAAAGGATGAAAAAAAAAACACAATTAAGCAGTAAAAATTTGCGGTTTGAAATACCTTTAGTGAAAAATTGTTATGGAATGAGGAATATGGAAACGGGGTACTACGACTTGCAAAGCAGTAATCCGTTACTAGAGAGCGCTGTATAGGCCTATACATTGGCCCCTCTTAGCGTAGACGTCACCTCTAGCGCTGTTTCTACCGATTCTCTCGGTTGCGCAGCCCCAGAGATGATTATCGTTAGGCATTGAATAGGGTCCGGTTTGGTTGCATCATCCCGGACCTTAGTCAAATGTGTGGGTGGACAAAATCGTGGGGAATTGTATCTCGTTTCTTGAGAAGTAAACCGGATTCGGTCGTGAGCCAATTCAGTAGAAATGGACAGGAGTTTCTTTCGAAATGGAATTTAAGTCGGCAAGAAAGATGGAGGAGTCAGCCCCTTTAAAAGGGTCTGACGGCCCTCGTTCTGGATCTTTAGCGATATTTGGAATCCTTAGATGGTTGGTCGTGACTTCGTCTCTCCAACCCAGTATAGGCTTACCTTTATGCTGGATCAACGCGTAAGGTATTTAAGCCTGTTAGTACTTTATGTACCCCAACGTTTGGCAATTAACTTTAGCGATTAACTTTATGCAATACTACACATTGTTGTGGTTTTTCCTACAGTACATACTTCCTAAGTGTACCCTACCGCCTAAGTTGAACTGGTTGACTCGGATGCAAACCACTTGTAGTATAATACCACGTTACCTGTTTAACAGATTTAAACAGATCAAGAAAGAAGTGAAAAACTGGTTATTAAAAAATTCTTGTTTAAATGACTAACAAAATGACAATATAGGTATTGGAAAAATAGTGTTTTAAGGAATCGGCATGTTGTCATTACGTTTCTTATTTTATGGTTGGAAATATGTGTACCAAAAATCGCATTCACATGTAACTCAATGTAATGTAAATATAATGCAACCCATACAATGCATTATGGATTTATGTGGATTTATAAACTGTCTATTATTATTATTATTATTATTACAAAAAAAAACATCATTTGACTGCACATTTGACGCCCGCAATAGGACACTAGTGAAAGTCAGTGTCTTGAACATGATGGACGAAACACTACCGCGTTTCTAGATTAAACAAAAATCACACGCGAATGTGAGCTCCATGACGCCACGTGACGTAACGAATCCGTATATTACTGCTGCCGTCCCAAGCGTTTCGGGACAAATTAACTCTTTCTCCCATCTAAACCTTGCTATAAAATAAAGGTTTTTAAATAAGGAGAAGTTTTATGGATGGTTCCGGTCCCTCATTGTAGACTGTTTCGTAACGGTTCGGCAGACCCAAAACAAACACTATCTTAAAATTCCAGATTGACTAATGGTTGCTTATTTTATAGCGACGTCGTTGTTGTCTGATTTCAATCTTATTGGCAAAACAAGCGGCTTCAACGACTACCTAGTCGCAACCAGTCTTCTGTACACTTCCACCACTTCTGCCACTTTTTTCAACGAAACGTTGAGGCGCGCACCTCCATCACGCACTTCAACAGCGACATCTATTATGTAACCTAAAAGTAACAACCATCACAATTTCCACCATAAAATATGTGAGCGTTTCAGTCTAATTTTAGATTTTAGGAGTAATTGACAGCTTTTAGGCCTAATTTTTACGTGCCGTTTTAATTTCGTAAGCAGCAGCTAACGGAGAGTTGGATTCGAGAGTAGGCCTGTTCATTCACGCACACGGTGTCGAATCTTTTTTAAATTAAGCTAATGCGTGTCGTTAACGAAATCTTTTTTTTTTTTTTTACTGCTGCGTGTCTTCGTGTAGTGGTTAAATACGACGATCAAATATTATTATTTCATTGAGTTACGTTGGGAAAGCCTATTAGCTATAATTAAGCAACGATGTTTTAATTTGCCGAGTTTTTGAAAGTCTACTTGACTAACCACTGAAAAAGCCGACGGACGGACGGACTAAGTCGTTGCAATAGTCTCCACAGCTTTCGCTGCACGGAAGACTAAAAACTGCCTGTTTGCATGTGGCGTTTGTTTTTCCAATTCCATTTCCTGTAAATTCGAAAATGTGGTGTTTGCGAACTTTGCGTCTTCCTTTCACATATTTTTAAGAATCCCGTTTTCCCAAATTATTATTCTTGCATGATTGAACGAATTTTACCTTTAACCCGTTTGGAAGATTCGCTGCGGGATCGAGCCCATCATAAAAAAATACGGAGAAGACACTCTGCGGCATCCTTTGACATTTATGACGCTCGCAGTGCCCTCCGACCGGAAGTCGTGAAAAACACTAACTATTCCGATTGCGGTTTTTCGCGCTCGTTACAAAATCCAACATGGCGGTCAGCTGATTAATGGAATACGGAGACGTAGCATTTACAAGAATGTGAAATACGATTCAGGATTTGATTTCTGTCCTTTTAACATCTGTTTTTTTTTTGGGGGGGGGGGGGGGGGTTATGTTTTTACGACTGTCTGTCCCCAAACGTTAGATATTTTATAACTTCTTTTGGGGGTCGTTTCTCGTTTGGTGGTGTATGTTGATTCTTCGCCAAAACACAAAACCGTAATAAGAATTTAAACGAGCAGTAAAAGGCTCAAAAAGCACATCAAATGACATTCGCCGATTTCCGAAACGTATTATGGGATGACAAAAGAAAAAAGAAAAACCGAAGGAAAAAAACGAAGAAATCGGGTAAAAAAAATGTCTGACGAACAAAACGACTAAAGTAAGAAACGGTAGAAAACACTTCTCTTGCAAAGAAAAGAAATTATCTGTAACAGGAGTGATCATGTTGTAACTATCGATTCAGATTCTACCCCTCGTCACAAGATCGTCTGGGAGGGAAGCTGTGGTTTTCGTTAACCGGTTCCAGACCCGTTGATTCGTCAGACCCATTTTTGAAATCGCAAGCCGTTTGGTCGCCCCATCTTGCAAAGGACATTGATCATGTGGAGTCTGTACAGCGAATGATTACGGAAAAAAATGTCAGGCTTATTCAACGTAAATTAAAGAGAACGACATAAGTCTTGGGAGCAGACGTACTGGAATCATGAAGACTGAGTTTGACCATGCCTTACGTACTCCTTACTGCATGACGGGTACGATATCAACTATGGACACTTTTTTTCCCCGTAAACTCGTGTAATGTTACCAGGAGTCACCCTCTCGAATTATCGATTCTCCCATTTTCAAGAGATTGTGGAAAGCCTTTGTTCTCAAATCGTGTGGTGAAAACTTGGAACTGTCTTCAAGTAGATGTAGTTACAGCTCCATCCTGTCATAGTTTTTAAAATGAGACTGTCGAGACAGAAAACCGTTTTTAACAAAATGTGTCAGATGTACATAACTTTGGACTGTAACTATGAGGTTGGGTATCAGTGGTCTTGCCGGCCCTTCCTCGTCCTGTTGCGAAATTTTTTTTTCGTAACGAAATTTAAATTAAGACTGTAGGCTATTCTACATCGTCAGCATCCGCGTTTACCCAAGTAACCCAAAAAGGCATCGACTCTCTGGCACGCTCTTGAACTGGCGTTGAGTCAGGAGGCAAACCGCGATTTCTACCCCAGTCGGCCTTGGCTTGAAGACACCATCTGTTTAATTACTTCTCTCTCGTGAAAACGCTGTTTCAAATTCACGCCAATTTCTTTAAAAAAAAAAAAAACCGCTAGCTTCGGGGTTATCCCCTCCAAATAAACGCTGATTTCTTAAGGGGGTTCGCCTTCGCCTCCCCTGGTGCTAAGTAGCGTCAACTTCAAAATCTTTGCCTTGGCTAAAAGCAACGAACGAAACTCCTTATTCGCGTCAAGCTCCTTGCAACGCTGTTGCTTGGCCCAATCACAACACGAGCGGCATTTTTCACAAGCATTCATTATAGGTAAAAACGTAAAGAGCGTAATTTTAACGTGCGTTGGTAAAAGTAATCAATGGTTACCTCGAATTTCTAAAAATCAGAGAATCCAAGTGCGCAGGTAAAAATGTCCATATTTGAAGAAACACATTTCGAGGTCGGCACTGCGCGAATATGAATTCTGCGTAAATGGAATTCCGAACTCGCAGAAATTATGTGCATTTTCGTAGAAGAAAATATGACCTGCTACCCCTTGATGGGATAGCATTGGACATGACCCATGACCCAACATAGAAAGCAAAAATGTCACATCCTGTGTAGCTAGCCCCATATCACTAAAAAAAAAATCCGAGAAAATCCTTCATTTAAGATGAAGGTGAAATATTTGTTTGTTTAAGCAGTATGAAACACCGCCTGAGGGGGGGGGGGTGCCCTTCGTGCGCTACCGTATACATCGAGATTCTTGTAATCCTAAATCGTATGACGCGGAGCCCATTTCAAACACGAGGCCTCACTTTCCTAACAACTGAACCCATGATAAATGTACAGTTAAAGTATTGGAACTTTTTGTGAGAGCAAGTAATGAAGTACATGAAAGTACATGAAGTACTGGGTCATGTGCAGTACATGAAGTACATGAAAGTAATCTGGGTCATGTGCAATACAGCTCATCAAGGGTTAGCAGGTGACATATTTCTTTTGCAAACTTGATTCTTCGAAAAATAGACATAACTTCTGCGAGGTTGGAATTCCATTTTCGTAGAATCCATTTTCGTAGAATGGAATACTGACCTCACAATATATTTCTGCGAAAATGGCCATTTATTTCTGCGAAACTGGATTTTGCGAAATTGGAAGACACCATAATTACCATCATTCGTTCGACACCACGCCGTATTTGGGTTCGTAATTCGGAATGACAGATACAATCAATTTGGCGTAATATTTACGTGAACATTCCAATGTCGGGCTGTACAGATCCTCTTTTATGACACTCCTGCTCCCATGTAAAGTTTGATCAAGGTTATCAGTTTTGGTCGATCTGATGCAATACTGACACCTCACCAAATCACGACACGGATGCCGATCTGAATTGAAACTGTTACCAGGTATATAAAAAAAGGAGGCAACTGAAATGCCAACATGAAGACACTAGCCAATGTAGCGATGGCAGGATGGAGAAAGGGATTTGACGCTGTAGACTATCGAAATGAGACCATCGCTAGTTGATCAGCGATGAGGGTGAACTGGAGACTGACGAGGGCTAATTTAGGCATAAAGAACCAAACGGAACGTTAAGTTTATGAGTAGTTACATGAGCCATAAGCAGACCTGGTTATTCAATTCCTGAAAGATGTTCGTTTGTTCACGGAGAGGCACATTCGAGCAAATTGGGGAAAGAGTTACCCCCGAAATAGGCTTAGTTGAAGTTGGGAGCTTAGGGTTAAGTTGAGAGGTTAAGTTATAAGCCTGGAATAGGCTTAGTTAAAGTTGGGAACTTAGGGTTAAGTTAAGGGTTGAGTTGTTGGGATCTTAGGGTTAAGTCAAGGGTTTGAGTTAGGCCAGGAATGGGCTTAGTTGAAGTTGGGAGCATAGGGTTAAGTTAAGGGTTTGAATTGTTGGGAGCTAAGAGTTAAGTCAAGGGGTTTGAGTTAGTCCCAAAATATGCTTAGTTGAAGTTGAGATTTTAGGGTAAGGGTTCTTATGTTATCCGAAAGTTGTCCGTGGAGCGGGTGGACTTGTTGGCAAGAGGGACGAAGTGGAAATAATCAAATGAGCTGGGGAGCAAGGATCTTCGGCTCGTTCAGCGCATTGTTACAATGGTATGACATTATTTTGGTAATCGTGTTGTTTGTTTGCTTAAATCCGCTATTAATGAACTCAAACAATTAACAACTTATACCGCACATCAACAACTTATGTCACAGATGGCGAAACAACAAAATTAATCCTCTGAGTTGGACGTGCGGCCATATCGGCAAAAGAGGTATGGAACCGACCTGATGATGGATTATTTCACCGGTTCGAATCCGGATGACATGAAACTCAAGTGCATGAAAGTGGCTTATTTCTCATGTATTCGCCGATGGGTTATCCAGTTTTACCTTTTTACAGTTTATAGCGGTTAGTTTATGTATTTACTGAGTGGTAAGCACGACAATGTGTTTCATAGGCATGTAAGTTAGGTATAATATGTAAAGAGACGGCAAGTCGTTTTTGATCGAAGTACTGTGTTAGGATCGGTACTAGTTTGGAGTTTCCCTAACTATAACTGCTATCCAATGTCAGAAGCTACATCCACCAGAACATGCGAGATCTGTTAGCAATCGGTCCATTTCAAGCCTGTGTTGTTGTTGAGTTTTTTTTCTTTTTTTTTTCATGATTTGGAATCCGCTGAATTAGACTCCAGCAAGGCGTAGAATGAAAGGTGGCGTGGACGTGACCCCTGGGCATTGGCTTTTGCGTGGGCGGTGAAAGGGAGGCAGGGGACCGAGTGGACTGTGAGTAAGGGCCCTCCATCACGGGGCGTCCAGGCACCAGAGGCTATTGTCCGATCAGCTTCGCCCGTGACGGACTGCAATAAAGGAATGCGGCTATCGTCAAAGGACGGGAAGAAAAGAACAAACAGCCCTTGGTCCAACTGTCAAATGGGGAACGCGAAGGGGAACGAAGAGCGGAACAATACATTCTAAGAAGGATGGTCGGAGGAGGGGGGGCGGGGTAGAAGAAAAAACAGTTGCTGGGTGTAGCTGAAAACCTGCTTTTGATCACTCGGTTTGTCCCTTACCTGACGCTTAGCTCAAATAGACTTGAAGGTCTTGATATGACCCAGTTAAACTAAATATTGCTTTTACTATTTTCCAACATTTAGTCAAAGCTATCCGAATGTTGTTGTCACCCCTATTTTTAAATTGGATGCAGCAAAAATGGTGAGAGGGTGAGTCGCGGACACTCCGTCTTAAGAGACACTCGATGAAGATGGACACCATCTTCAAGTAGGCTTTGCATAACACTGAACTGCTGGTGCGCTAACATCTGCACCACTTAATGATCTTAATGATCTTAAATGACCTTAAAATGGCCTGTATTGCAAACTGTTTGCTTCGTTAACCTTAAAATGGTTTAAGTAATCATCTTAAATGGCCTCAAATGTTCTTAAAAGGTAGTACTAGCCTTAAAAAGTCGTAGTACTCTTAAAAGGTCGTAGGAGTCTTAAAGTAGTCTATAATGGTCTTAAAGTGCTCTTAAATGGTCATAAATTGGCTTAAATGGTCTTAATGGTCTTAAAATAATGGTCCTAAACGTCTTAATGGCCTTAAATGAACTCAAATAATCTTAAAACAGTCTGAAATGGTCGTAATGGTCTTCAACTATATATTTTAAAGAAAAATGTACAATGATTTCATAGATCTGCTTTTGAAGCCTGTCCAAGAATAAAAGTTTGAACTTAAACTACGTGAAATTATTCATTTACTTCAGTCGCCCTCTCATTTCTTCCGCGAGAAACTATTTATTCTCTAACCATGTATGGAAAAGGGTTATACCAGCAAGGAGGGGATTAACGGGGGATGTCAACCCTGGAATGCCTATGATGCTGTGACGTACAGACGAAATCGCAGTAGTATCAAGATCACTGTCCCGAAAACACTTCCTCTCCCCATGACGATGATTAACAGCCCGTGGTTCAGATCTAGGATTTAGTAAGACTCGCATAAATTCTGTGGGAAGACTAACGTTGGATGGCATGTTTGTCAAAGTGGTTTTTAAAGTTCAATTTGGTGAAGAATTTCTAACTACTGAAGATGAAAATGCCATTCCGAAATTGAGGCCTGTGATCAGACAGGAGTCAAGACGGGTTATGAAAGTTCCAAACTAGGCAACATCGGTCGCAACATGAATGTGATAAAACATTATTAGGGTAATAGAAATAGAAAGAGACGACACACGAGGCATCCACCCACCCAAACCCAAGTGGCAGATGTTAAGTGGAAGATACCACCATCATAAGAGTTTTTTTGCCGCATGAGGGAGGACACTGGAGTACCCGGAGGAAACCCTCGTGCAACGGGCGGGAAGCAACTAGAGAAAAACCCGTACATATACACTTCCCATCACCAGGATCGAACCTGGGTCTGTAAGAAGCCAGAGATGTACGTCTGGGACAAGGACGCCTATCGAATCTGACGCCCCAGTGCTCGTAGCTACCCGTGCACCCAGGGAGGGGAGGAGGGGGATTGTGTGACGTATTAAAAACTGTGTCTTGTGGGATCTTGACAATGGTAAGTTTTCTCGGATTGTCAGGCCAAGTCGGTGAGCGGGAAGGCGATTGTGGAATGAAATCTTCAGAATTTTCCAATTATTGGTCGAAAAATCGATAAATTAAGAATAACACAGCAATGATCACAAGACTGGGTACCGTTTCATGCTCTCCCACTTCATCCTCTGCTAAAAATCGTTCAGTTCGTCCTACGGTTATAACTGGTTATAACTACGGTTCCATGTATTCCACCTTCTATTCCCCAACGCACGTTGCTGATAATAATTTATGTAATGGACAGTACTAATACCTAACCTGACGTATTAAAGGGGATGAAACAGGAGATCTACCATAATTCTCCTGTGGATGAATCAGAACGATTTTGAGCAGAGGATGAAATGGGAAAGGATGAAATGCAACTCCAGTTATTCCCCTGAGGATGAATCAGAACGGTTTTTAGCAGAGGATGAAATGGGAAAGGATGAAATGCCACTCCAGTTATCCCTCTGAGGATGAATCAGAACGGTTTTTAGCAGAGGATGAAATGGGAAAGGATGAAATGCAACTTCAGTTATCCCTCTGAGCATGAATCAGAACGGTTTTTTAGCAGAGGATGAAATGGAAAAGGATGGAATGCAAGACCAGTTATTCCCGTGAGGATGAATCAGAACGGTTTTTAGCAGTCGATGAAATGGAAAAGGATGGAATGCAAGTCCAGTTATTCCCGTGAGGATGAATCAGAATGTAATCAAACAATTCAAATTGTGGTTGTGTGGATGTAAATTTTTCAGAGATATGTTCCTGGTCACATTGAAAAACTACAAGTTCATACCAATATAGAAAAAAAAAATATAAAATAATGAATCAGAATGGTTTTTAGCAGAGGATGAAATGTAAATCCAGTTATTCCCTTGAGCATGAATCAGAACGGTTTTTAACAGACGATGGAATGGGAAAGGTTGAAACTCAACTCTAGTTATTCCCCTGAGCATGAACCAGAACGGTTTTTAACAGACGATGGACTGGGAAAGGATGTAACTCAACTCCCGTTATTCCCTTGAGCATGAATCAGAACGGTTTTTAACAGAGGATGGACTGGGAAAGGATGTAACTCAACTCCCGTTATTCCCTTGAGCATGAATCACAACGGTTTTTAACAGAGGATGGACTGGGAAAGGATGTAACTCAACTCCCGTTATTCCCTTGAGCATGAATCAGAACGGTTTTTAACAGAGGATGGACTGGGAAAGGATGTAACTCAACTCCAGTTATTCCCCTAAGGAAGAATCAGAATGATTTTGGATGAACCAAAAGGGTTTTGGTTTTCACTTAAATCTTCAAGTTTTAAACCTTAAGGTACTAAGTCTGGCTCAAAATTAGCTTGAATAGCTTGTTTATTTCTTCAATACGGGGTTCGGGAGGACAGGTGAATTGTTTCCCCGATTGTTTGGCACTATAATGAATCTGTCTCGCAACAATACAGAATCCACTATCCATCGAGCTGATACATGCTAAATCTACACACACGCTAGTGTGTTGCCATCAAATAATAGACATGGGACAAAGCTTGGGTGGAACATGAACATGAATACGAATTTCTAATGTTCCGTTTTTTCGCAAACAAAAATCGGTGGATAGTGGACATACCGTACACATGATAGAACAGGCCGTAGCAATTACAATAAAAAGGCAGCGAAAAAAGCCAAAAATATTAACTGAACAGAAAACGTTTCGCCGTTTAGAAAAAAAAAACCATTACGGCTGGTATCCCCATACTCACAGCTGTAAAGGTACACAAATAAAAACGGTTTAGAGTTCACTCGAACGCAACGAACCACAATTTGAACTCCAATTCCAGAGAATAAGGATTGTGAGATGCCAGCCTCTCTGCACATCACTAATCAAACAAACAAAACGGTTGGAAATTTCACACAAAAAGTAGACACACAAAGTACAATGCATATGCTCGAAAAAGAAACAGAAAGAAAACCTAAACCCACAAACACATACAAATAGACGCCATAAACAGCAAACGCGTACAAAATTGAAAGATAAAAATACATACAAAAAATGAATACTTAATTCCTCACACGAACTAGAACTAAAACAGAAACTTACAAACACAGGAAAAAAAAACTGCCTTAACTACACGAGTCTGCTTGTTTCACAAATTATACATGCACACAAAGTACACATATAAACGTATAGCCACTCATACGAAACAGACTTAAAATATAAAACATCAAACACAGACATATACAAAAAAGCCTGTATCACACACACACAAACCCACACACACATATACAAAAACAAACATTAAACATTTCAAGCACAAAACTGTATTCACGTTCTGACGTAACCATTGAGTAAAAACAGTCCTTGTTCTTTGGAATTGGCGTTCAAGTTATAGTTCGTTGCATTCGAGTGAACTCTAATACGTTTTCATTTGTGTACCTTAACAGGTGTAATTATGGGGATGCAAGCTCTAATGCTTTTTTTTTTCTATTTTGTTCAGTTAATCAGATAGATAGGTAGGTTAAGGACCAATAAGCCTTGTTACTATTACCGACGTTTGGTGCTTAAAAAAATATACAAATCGTCTTTCGTGTTAAAAGGAACAAAATAACAGCCGCCCCCCCCCCACCCCGCGCTTTCTCCACCCACCTCTCCGCCCAATCTGGTTCACACCAACCCTAAATTACTCCAAACGGCCACAAAATTTCAAAATAAGCGTCGGTATTGTGGAGATCCCCTCAAGGTAACGTTCTAATCGCGTTAGAGCAAACAAGGCTTGCCTCCAGTCCCGGCGATGTCAGATCCCTGCCAGGTCTTCCCACAATACCCCTCCCACCCAGCAACGGTAACTCCATCCCCCAATTCCCCCCCCCCCCACTTTCCTTCGCCGAATCGTGATCCCCTTAACTTCATTGGTACAGGGCAGGCAAATAAGAAGGGGGGTAGGACAGAACCATGGGGAACAAGACAATTAACCTCTACCCACCTAATCTACGCTGCGGAAAGAGCTAGGGAATGAAGTCATGACACCGTTACTACGGCAACCACTTTCGATTTAGGAAAGCAAGCCACTAGACAGCCACACAAAAGAAGAGCACAAACAGAGATAGAAACGTCGAGAAGGTGGAGGTTGAGGGGGGTGGGGGGGGGGGTAAGTTAGGGCGTCATTTTGCAGCTAGATTTATCTTGATCATCGCTGCTGCATCTCACGGGAGTTGAAAAGACGAGAATTTACACAACTGCAGTAATTAACATCTGAGGAGGAATAAGTTGTAAGGGCATTAAATCGTTAAGTTTTAATGTTTCTGAGGTCACGGCGACATAAAAAAAATAATAATTATAGGAGTTCAACAGTTAGGATCAAGTTACAAAATGGTCTCGGGCTCCAGCCTGGTCTCGGCCCACCCACGTGATTTCCGGAAGAGTAGAGTCCCGGAAATGCACTCGCGGTCATGTCGATTGTGGCATCGTCGACTCTGACTCATTGCGGTTCATATGAAACTGTTTTGCTTATGATTACATTCTGAGCCTGTAATCAAAAAATGCTTGTATACCGTTTTGTGCTTGTTTTAACACTTGCTTTGTCAGGCTTGCTTGTATATCAGTATGCCGCATTTTGCAGCTTTACTTGATACACAGGCGCTGGAGTCGGGGGGGCCGGGGCCGGGGGGGAGCGGCCTATTTTTATTATTTTGTCCAGCGAATGGCCATTATTATTATGTCCGCGGCCTTTCTTGAGTTCTCCGCAGAAAGACCACAGATAACCGATTGTAGGTTTTTGATAGCAGAGTGCCTTGTTGATATCCAAGATGGTTACAAAAACAATGGCAGCCGTCGATTAATGCCGCTCCCTCCAGGAAAAAGTAGCCGTTCAGAAGATGCTAGCAGGACTCAAGATACGCCGCGCACAGAATAAAAATACTTGTCGTTAGTTTATGTTTCAGGGACTTCACGTAGTTTTAGTTTTTTCAGGCTGAGAGATGGCGAGATGACGTAGGTTCGTCGATTGGCACGATGAACCTACGTCATGTCGCCAACAGTTTCTCAGCCTGACGCTCAGATGTTCGTCGTGCCAATCATTGAGCTATTAGACCTTGCTTGACTTGACTTTCCGAACACACCGAAGGAGCGCCCGAGCAACGATGGCAACAAAGCATCACATATTTATTACGAAAAGTGAATACCAGCAAGTACGCGGGTGTTGGTTTGGTAGTACTAGGCTAGTGATAAAGATTAGTGAAATAATGAAAAGTTTATTATAGTATTTGCTTTAAACAGCCCATGACCGTGATGACAAAACCAGCCACGAAACAGCAGCATCCCCCCCCCCCAAAAAAAAAACACCTTTCGGAACCAGCACCATTCGGTGTCAAATGCATACATATAAACTATTTTTTTTTATAACTATTAAAAAAACTAGCTTTAGAAACTGGTTAGCAGGCTGTGTGGCTGTCAAAACTACATTACCAAACATCGTTAAAAAATATCCCCGATGGAATTTTGAACATGAACATGGCCCCATCACGTCTTAAAACGCTTGAATGCCTCTGACTTTTTTTTAAAATTAATTTCTTTGAGCTTAAGTCAGCCGAAGCAACTTAATGCTTGTATGGCTGAACCGGCTCAATTTTGAACATTACCAGACTTTGAGAGAAGAAGAAATATCTGGTAGGGAGGCGCCAACCCGGGGATTCGATCCGGGAAACCTCCGATCATCGTAGGGGCCGAAAGATTGTCCAAAATTCGCCAGAAATAGTTCCCATAGCCACTGACGGGGCATGGTAGCCTCTCACGCTACCCTGGCCGGCAGTCCTGGCGGGGACTTTGCCAAGGTCCCCTTTCCAGGGGTTCGACCAAATCCGCAAACCTCCAGCAACCAAGCTGAGCTCTCTCACAACTCACCCACGATGATCACTTGATAATCTCACGTTTTGCATTCTTATAAAATTTCTCTTCAGCCAATGGAAAAGCTACGTTAGAACTGTCACAGCCAATCACAGGTCTACCTTCTTGATAAACAAGCACTAATGCGCTTACCGCCATAATGGCGACAAGGTTTCTTGTATTGGTTCTCATT
This sequence comes from Lithobius niger, assembly GCA_023313725.1. NCBI lineage: Eukaryota > Metazoa > Arthropoda > Chilopoda > Lithobiomorpha > Lithobiidae > Lithobius > Lithobius niger. The sequence goes on along the minus strand of JAHWFP010181521.1, from coordinate 11,603 downwards.
CTCGTACGAGGGTAGCGAGGAAGTCAAAAAACAAGTAGAAACTTCGGCAAATTATACCTGTACATTCCCGATAAGCCCGCACTACAGGAGTTACCACGAAAATAGCGACAGTATTTCTTTTGTTGGCTACCATTCAAGTCACACAATCAAAATTGTCGGCTTAAAATAATTGCTTTTAGGCCTAGTGTAGTGAGTTTAGTTGCGGCTCTGAAACATTGAAATTATGCCACCCCAGCGAAGTTGCTCTGATGATGTCATTTGTGAAGTCTGCCAAACCCAAGGTCTACATGACGGTATATTCTAACGACCCATTGTCACTTCAAAATTAATATTCATTGTTAGTTGACATGATGCTATGTGGCCAATTATTGTAACAATATAAAGTAAACATGTCGCCTGTAATAAATGTGTGCCAACAATAGTAATGGCTCGAACTCGCTGCCCGTTGCTCCCAACAATTAGGTAAATAACGAAAAGAATTCATCCGCCATGATCCTTCCATCGACCCACAACCAAAGATAATTTCGTCTTTAGTAACTATAGTGTCCGCGGCCTATCTTGAATTCTCTGCAGGACGAACACAAATAATCGATTGTACGTTTTCAGTAGCAGAGTGCCTTGTTGATATCCAAGATGGTGACAAAAACAATGGCGGCCATCGATTAAAGCCACTCCCTCCACGAAGATGTAGCCGCTCACAAAATACTTCCAGGACTCAAGATACGCCGCGCACACAGTAGGAATATTTCCTTTTTTGCCCTAATTACCCCCAACTTAAATTCAACCAGGACCAACCCTGTTGCCAGTGTGGCACTGCAATCCCGATGCTGCCAAATTGGCCATTCAAACCAAATAATAGCCCGAAATCCATCACAATTCTATCTGACCCCGAGGAAGCCTTTCATTTAAGGCATTACATTTAAAGCCCTAAGCCAATGGATGAGTCTCCCCCATTAGTCAGGCGAGCTTGAGCTGATAATCGCTCCAATTTTTAATTAAAACATCACTAGAACTAGTAGTAAGTAGTTTATTACGACGGCTCGAAGTTCATGGTGAACTTGTGTGTGCCGAATAAGTCTGGTGCAATAGAAAGGCACATGTTAACGAATAATATGGAGGTAATATAGAACACATTATTTGTTGACAAGTAGTATTTTGAATATAAATTCATAGTAACATCAGAAACAAAAATAAACACAACGTAACAGTTTAAGTACAAAAAAAATAATAATCACTAAATGCACATTCCACATTTATGCATCATACACGGCGTGTATATGATTGAAGTATTCTCTCCAACAAAACTAAAACTATTAATTTCTCCGTCGCTATTCAATATATTTCGACCAAACTTGGCCAGATAGTAGATAGCAACTTTTCCCAAATTTATACCAACTTTTATGAAATTCCGTACAAAAGCAAACGTACGGAGCCACACGAAAATTTGAAAACTGTTCACTTCTTGTTAGTGTTGTTCTTGTTCTTGTTCTTGGCTGACACGGTTTCAGAAAAAAACTACTGCACCTATCTAAAATCTGAAACATGATCTATCTAAGTCAGCAATTTCCTTGGGCTTCATCCTCACAGAGACCACTTTTTCGATTGGTCCAGCCATTCCGGAGTTAGAGATCTCTGAACGATCATTTTGATTATTATACATTCTTTTAACCACTGTGATTAGGGAACAATGCCACTCTGCAAACTCCATATCCATTCTTCGCGCACATGGTATGTCTTTGCTAAAAAGTCGATTGTTGAAAGTCGATTGTTGTTAGTTGTGTAGTGTAAGGAATTAGATGGGGCGTACAGCTGTGGGCCATGGTTCCAAAATAAAATATCGTGAAAGAATCCGTGTTTCAGCTAAACGATATACATTTAAACCAAACTAAGCTACGTTGTTAATTTCTCGGCCTCGAAACTGGTAGCTAAAAACGATAGAATGGCGTATTTATTTCGCAGATGGACAATTTCAGATCTGAGTTGAATTGTTTCAAAGTGGCCAGCAACAATGGACTGCATACATAAAGCTTTGTAGCGCGACGCCGTAGCTGTGAAAAAGGTACACGGATTACAAACAAAAACGTCAAGTGTGCCGCAAAAAAGGGGGATATATGACTGAATTTTCACTTGTTAAAATGAACACGGATAAAAATTGATGATTTTTAATTGAACTAATAAAATGTACAATTGAGAATATTCGATCTGTTTAGGTGCTGTTGTGCTTTACCAATCATATATTTAAAACGTAAAGCACAACAGCACCTAAACAGAAGGAATTTTATCAATTGAACATTTGATTATTTCAATTAAAAATCATCAATTTTTATCCGTGTTCATTGTAACAAGTGAAAATTCAATCATATATCTTCCTTTTTTACGGCACACTTGACGTTTTTGTTTGTAATATAGTGTATCTATGTATGTACACACTACATTAATAAAAAATAATCAGACCGAAGGTTGATTATTTTGCCCAGATTGCCAGAATGCCCAGATTGCCCGAAGCAATCTGGGCATTGCTTAATCGATTTCTTGATTAAGCAAGAAGTAATCGATTGTTTTTTTTTTTTTAATTCTGAACTCGACTATTCGCCTTATTCCCCTGCTTGGTTTTAATTTGGAATTAACCCTCCCCGAAGCTTGACCCTCTGTTATTTAGCGTAACTAGACCCTTAACTGTGGTGTGGGTGTAGAGGAGGAGTCGCACGTACCAATAATCGTCCACACTAGTTTTAAATTTTTGGTGTAACTGTCAGCTTTTAGGCCTAATTTTTACCTGCCGTTTTTATTTCGTAAGTAGCAGCTAACTGAGAATTGGGTTCGAGACTAGGCCTATTCATTCACGCAACACGGTGTCGAGACGTCTTTTAAATGAAGCTAATGCCTGTCGTTAACGAAATCCTTTTTTTTTTTTACGGTTGCGAGTCTCCCTGTAGTGGATAAATGCGACGATCAAATGTTATTTTCTCATTGAATTACGTCGAGACAGTGTACTAGCAACGATGTTTTAAGTTGCCTTGCATTTTAAAGTCCACTAAGTCTTGACTACCACTGAAAAAAAACACAACGGACAAAATCGTTGCTGTAGTCTACCTAGCCGATTCGGCAGTACTGAAGACTCCAAGCGGGTCGCTTGTGACGTCACTGGCAAGACATTTCAGCTGTCAACAACCGCACAGGTGCTTTCCTGATAGCCCTAAACGCATTGACGTTAACATTAAAGAAGTCAATTAGAAAGTTATCAACAGCCCAAATGCCAAATCCAAATGCCACAACCAATAATTTCGCGCCACTCGATTCGCTAAATCCAATTATTCCAAATTTCCCGATTTGGCTTTAATTGCAGTTCCTTTTATGGTGCGCTCCCATTTGAATCCAACACAACATTGGGCGCTCGCGCACACCAAAAGCCCTAATCACAACAAATTGGTCAGTGGGAACAAACGCAGCGGATAATTCATTCTCGAGCCTTCAGTCGTTGTATAGGACTCGGGACAGGGGATGATATACGGCTAATATTACGCGATCGATACGCGTGTCAAGTACATAACGCCGCACAACCAAATTCAAATCATTGCCTTGTCAGCTTGTGTTTACTGAGAGAGATATTTAATGTTTAAAGTGGATTTACGTCCATTTTTACTTGCATATATTACCTTTGTTGTTGTACCACGCAGCAAATGGACCCAAAAGGAGCAGTGGGAACCCTTAATACGTTCGTACAACAGTTTCATTACTTCATCACCACAAGGCGCTTCAATAGGTGCCATTTTAAGGTTGGAATGTGGCCACCTTGTTACCGACAGATAAAGCTGTTAGTTTGTATTCAACACTCAACTAGTAACAACACTAATAAGCTGTATAGAGCAGTGGCATGACGTAGAATTATTGTGTATAACTCTATGGTGGAGCCAGTAACTGGGTTAGCTGCAAGGGGGACTGGAGGGCGAAAAGCAGGTCGTCTTACTGAAGCCATTGCTATTGGAGTGGATTTCTTAAGCCTATAACGCGCGATTTTTGTTGTTGGAGAAGACAACGTTTTTTTAAGCCTAAGAAACCCGCTCTCAAAACCTTGTCTTGGCTAGAATTGCCGTTTTTCCCTTACATTTTAATCTAGTGCACCTTGTAGCTATGCCCTCCAGATGGTATCTCGTGGCCAAAATGACGTCACTTGACGCTGCTCTATAGGCTAGCGACCAACAGACGCTTGAGCTATACCTGAGTCCGAACAAGTGGCTCCATCTGCCGGCAATAATTTCTGCACGTTCCAAGCTAAAAAATAAAAACGGCGAGTAGCGAAGCGTCTTGTGCTGATGCAGTAATGAAGTTGTTGTGTCGCACATAGGTAATGCGTTTTCAGGTATGTGGACGTGTTCAGCTGGGAACGGTACCAGATAAAGACGAGTAAAGACCAGATAAAGAAGTAGTGTCAGTGACCAAAATTTAGTTAAAAAACACGGCAATTTAAAACATGATTGCTTCCTTATAGCTAACAGGCTTTCGCGACCTAACGAAATGAAATGATAACATTTGATAGTCGCATGTAAACCCTAAGGATATAATGCAACCGTAAAAATAAACTGTTTTCGCTAACGACACAAATAGTCTCGTCGCCATAGTACATGGATGAATAGGCTCCTACTCTCGAATCAAATTCTCTAGTTATCTACTATTTACGAAATCAAAACTCGGGCAAAAAGAAATTAGGCCTAAAATCAAATTACGACGGCAATGTCAAGTTGCTGCAAGTCGATGCTGCTTCAGCATCAACACTATTAGTTACGATGTCTCCATAGCGTCTCTCCCGTCACTTTGCTCGCTAACCGCAATTGTGATGGTTACTGATTTTAGGTTACATAACAGACATCGCTGTTGCAGTGCGTGATGGAGGTGTGCGCCTCAACATTAGGGTGGATAAAAAAAAAATGCTTTTTAAAAATTTCAAATCATAATAATGTGGAAAGGTTGGTCTTCGCCGGACTAATCACTATCTCTAAAAGAAAAATTTCTAAAATAATTTTTTGAAGTGCCCACCTGGGCCTAAGGTTTAACATTATATAAGTCATTGGTAAAAATCGGTAATTCTGAAAAAATTAATTTTGACTAGTTTAAAATACAGCTTTTTACATTATCTCATTTGGTAGGCTACTCTCAGAGACCATTAAAAGAAGCCAGAATTAAATTTAAAAAAATATTTTGTCCCTAAACTTCGTTTTAGTTCAAGGCATAAAATCAACAAAAATGCCATTTTTTTCCGTATTTTGATGGCCGATAATTCGCATTGTTTTCTGGAAGAAAAAGAAATGTTTTTGATTTTGGCTTCAATTTGGTGGTCTCTAAGAGTACCAAATAAGATAATGTAAAAAGCAATATTTTAAACCTGTCAAAAATCACTTTTGCAGACTTAGCGATTTTTCTCATTGACTTACAATGTTAAACTTTAGGTCCAGGAGAGCACCTCAAAAAATTATTTTAGAAATTTTTTCTTTGGGGATAGTGATTAGGAGGTCGAAGACCAACTTTTCCACACTATTACGATTTGAAATTTAAAAAAAAATATTTTTTTTATCCACCCTACTAAACATACATGGGAAGTGGCGGAAGTGTACAGAAGTCCGTTTGCAACAAGGTAGTCGCTGCAGCCGCTTGTTTCTTTCGTGCAGTCCTATACTCTGTATTATTGCGTGACTTAAAGGCGTTTTTTCACCTTTTCAACTCCTAGCTGCAGCGCCGTAGAATCTACGATCGATATAAAGAAAATAGCAGTAAATTAAAAAAAGAAACAACACTACGCTGCAGCGCCGCAAATTTTCATAAGTAAAACGAGATCACGTGACCTACATCAGCCTATTGAATGACGCAGAATTTGGAACGTGGATGCTGCGTTTAGAATATGGGCAGCGCTATCGAAATGGTGAACCGGCGTTTTTAATCCATGTAACCAGTGTTTCTCGACTCCGGTGGCCTCTGTATACCTTAATTGCAGAATATTTTGTCAGCTTCTAGGTAGGGATACCGGGTTACCCAAAATGCACCCTCATTTTAATACCATGAGACGGGAAGCTCTAAAACCAAGGCTCTAAATGAAGGAGAGGCTTTAAAACCAAAATTCATTTCTTTAAACAAGTCAGCCCTCCATAAAGGAAGGGAGGCGGGGGGAGGGGGGGGGGGGGGCTGTACCGGAGGGTGTCCTGTTTTGCGACATTCTCCGCCAACCTCAATTCCCTTTTCTCTTACCCCAGTAAACATTGATTATTGGCTTCGCCGTTTCCTAAACCAGGTTCCAGAACGGCTGTATACAATACCCGTTCAGCAGTATTAATAAAGACAGACACTCCCCAGCATTCGATTATTGGTGCTTGCTGGCAGTCTTGCTGTGCGAGCAACTGCGGGGATGGGGGGGGGGGGGTGGGGAATGCACAAGTGGGCGGAGGCAGAGCATCGGGGTTACGACTAAATAGCAAGCCTGACATACAGATTCAATCCTGCAACCTACGTCAACAGATTTGTTTTTAAATCGCTGCGGTAATTGCAGCTGAGAGGTGGTAGAGCTTTACGCAACTGCCTGAAGAAGCTGATCTGCCGTTACTATACAGGAAACACTGGCAAAGCCTCAATACATACAACATTTTCCTTCATATAGAATAATTGTGGTTAACGGATGAATAACCTTTAGGCCGCATTTGAACTAAACGCAGTTACTTTAATTAAACCCAGGTTAGTATTTCCCCACCTGTTTGTTTACGAATCGGAGGATCCGACGCACGCCCCTGGCAGTGGCGCGCACAGGAGGGGGGCAGGGGGGGGGATTTCTCCTGCCCTTTTAGGAAAAAATGCCCTTTTTGGGTTTTCTGAACCAATGAACGCTGGTGCTGCAGTCAGAGAAAGGGCCTATAGGCCTAAAAAAGGCACAAAGAGGGCCAGGAAAAGGGCAGAAAACGGTAAAAAAAAAGAGAGACAAGCTTAAAAAAAGGTAAAAAAAAAAAGCGTGACGAGCAAAAAAAAAAAGGTCGCCAG
>JAHWFP010181520.1:2657-13768 GCA_023313725.1 Lithobius niger | reverse complement strand
CATTGTTGCATAATAACAATGTTTAAAACAATGTAAAACAATCAATCTGGTCGTTAAGAGCTCCGTAACCCCTGAACCACTTGACCAATTAGAAAAGGCCTTATGGAGAGGGCACATCCCCAGAGCAATACCTATAAAATGACCAAAGAACCAGCTCTATAAGACAAATGGTTTGACCTGTAGAGAGGACAGACGAAAGTATCCCCAGAACAACAACAACAACAAGCAGAACAAGAAGTTGTCTATTTGGCCTCTCTCTGTATCTCTGAGTTGGCTCGACCGAATTTCACAATTTCTGGACTGCAAACAGGCTTTAACTAGTCAAGGCTAGATTCCAAATTTGGTTTAAAGATGTTTACTTTTGACAGAGTTATAAGCTCTCAAAGTTGAGAGTTTAACACAGCGATCCTAGGTCGACCCTTACTATCCACTGGCTATCGCCAGTGTTAATTCAACCAAAAAAAAAAAGTGTCGTGGGGAATTGGGAATACCATTTGGCATTGGAATGGATCACAGTTCTTGGGTTAACTACGTTTGGTATTGGGGAAGGGGGGGGGGGGTCACTCCTCAATAGCCCGGAGGAGTGACATCCTCACCGACTTCAGTATTATAATGCTGTGGTTATCTATACCATAGTCTATGCACTTCTTCGTTGTATCGTGAACGTTTCGTCATAAGTTTCGTTGTTGTGCTGTAGCTACCCCCTGACGTACGGTATAAAGATGGGTTGGAGCTGTACCCTGCAAGTTCCATGACTGGATTACCCTGAGGCAGGTTCAAAAGGCCAATTTCATCCCACCCATCCAACTGCCGTGTGCTCCTCGTCGCCCTCGTAATGGAGTCTGCCTCATTTCCTAACCCGTCTTCCTCCTGCCATATTTGCAGTTGAGAACGGCGCTACAGCGCGTAAAAAAGATAATAACAATTTAAGTGAATAGCTCTTTAAAAATGTCCCAACCGTTTATTAAACATGTCTTCATATCCCTTTGAATTGCCTATTCCAGCAAACACTTAAAAAAATTCTAATGACGACATTAAAAAACGCACAAAAGCAGTTCCAGAAAGGTTAAGTTTGCGCACGAGTGCAATTAAATAATAATTCAGAATGAAAATAATTTTAAATTATTTATTAAGTAGCTGAAATGCAGCTCGTGAATAAGGTCACGTGAATAAACATCAAAAGGGGAATTTGTTCGATTAGTGCTTGCTTATTATATAATAACAGGTCTTTTTTTAAAGTTAAAGAAAATGGTCTACACTTGCGATGTATTAAACTGATTTCATTTTCATTTTATTTTATAAATTTCTTGGAGCATTAAGTCACGTGAAGCAAATTAATGCTCGTCTGAATGAATTGGCTCAATCTGAAAATTTACTAGATGTTTAGAAGAAGAAGGAAGTTTAGAATAAGGAGGGGAAAACCCGGTGATAAGAACCAGGGTACCTCCGATCATCACAGGGGTTTTAGGATGTATGACGTCATAAGATTTAAGTTATGACGTCACTCCAATATGGCGGAGTGTGCATACAGCAGGCAATTTTATGTATTTTTCTAACACGTCGTAAGTATTTAAGTTAAAGGAAATTTCGATTTCTTTTGGCCTTTGTGTAATTGATGTGTCCTCCGGTTTTGGTGACCAAGGTTCAAAGGCTATAGTGAACCGAAAATCTTAATAAAGCCATCTTTTTGTGAACTTCGTGGGTGCCTCACTGTCGCAAAGTGAACTGTGCCGAAGATCAGGGGATTTGTTGTAATCAACAGTGACACAAAAACCACCTACAAGACAGAACAAGCTAGTCTCTTATACATATGAAGAAAACTCCGTTCTTCATTGCACAACGAAAAAGCGGAGAAAATTTGCTGGCTATACCTGCTAGTTTGGAGAAAAACAGTTAGCTATGATTCAAATCTCGTACTCAACCACTGATCTTTACGGGTCGATCGGCCATGTCTTGCTGACTGAGGTCCCACTGGGCATCAAGCTTGGTGCAAATCTCAGTTTGATAAAATAAAAATGTCGGTTTACAACCACGGTAGTCGCCATTTACCCACAGGGTCGGACTGGGCCGTGTACCCGTCTACCAATGGCAGCTGCACCCTTGAAAATAGGCGCCCTGGCGCCCTAATCTTTTTTTTTTTTTTATGATTAACGTATTTTCAATATTAGCTTTTCTTTATTTTCTTTTGATATTAGTTGAGAAAAGGGGGAAAATACAACGGAAAGGACGTAACCAAAACGTTAATATTGTAACACATCGCTCGAATCGAATAAATAGGGCAGTGACACGACGTAGCATTATTGTGTATAACTCTATGGTGGCGCCAGTAACTGGGTTAGCCTCAAGGAGCACTGGAGGGAGAAAGGAAGATCGTCTTATTGAAGCCAATGCTATTAGACTGGATTTTCTTACGCCTATAACGCGCGATTTTTGTTGTTGGAGAAAACAACGTTCTTTTAAGCCTAAGAAACCGCTCTCAAAGCGCTGTCTTGACTAGAAGTGCCGTTTTTCCCGTTATATTTTAATCTAGTGCCCCTTGTAGCTATTACCTCCAAATGGTGTCTCGTAGCCAATATGACGTCACTTGTTGACGCTGCTCTATACATTCACAACACAGATGACGAACAAACATTCGTCCAAGAACATTTTTTTATGGTTAACTTTGCCGTTCTAACTTATTAGTGCAGTTTTATTTTAACGTAATGATGAACCTAAAACTATTATTTTCTGAAATTATTTTGCTCTGGGTTGTTTTTAAGTGCTGTGTGTCATACGTTGAGGTAATAATGCAGAGTGCTGAATGTTGATCGCTCCATGCTGATATGAAGGCCTCATTTTGCAAGACGTAGCCTACACTTCATGTTGGACAAAGTGGCGGGCATACTTTCCCTTCTTCCGGTCCATACGATTGCACCGATTAGGGTTCGCCCATTTGCAATGAATTATTATTTATAATTATTAATTAATAATAATTATTATAATTATTATTAATTATTATTATTATTATTTGCAAGATAAAGTTTATTTATCTTGCAAAATAAGGTCACCCATACCAGCGTCAACAGCCAAACACTTCACTTTAATGCCTCAATTTCCCCCCTCCCAAAAAAATGTAGGCCTATTAGTGTATGTAATTACCACATTACCACATTTTTAAACAACATTTCACAGGGGAATGAGATTGTGCAGAATAGATCTCATAGCTACTGAAAGGGCATTAAAACACATCCTTTCAGCAATTTTAGTGCTTTTGAGATTTGCGTGTATGTTACCGTGGTTGAAACGATTGTTAACTATTCATTTTCATACGGTGAGGCAGACAGCCCGGTTTGGGTTCAGGTCCCGTCAGTAAAAACAACTTAAATCTCCCTCAACTCTTAAGCATCGTAGTGATTAAATATTTCAACGTCAAGTTTACTTCAGAGCCAGAGTACATAGGTTCGGCCACTCATTAGAGAGCGAAGACCATAACGCCACACTGGCTACGAGGCATAGCTTATGGAAAGACAGCTATAAGCAAAGAAGAACGATAATTTTGGTAGGACAAGAAACACCAATACGCCATTTTTCACGTTACAAACTTACTTCCGGCTCAGGCCAAGGATTAAACGAAGGAAGCGTCCATGTTGCGGGTAGGAGGCAGCTATACCGGAAGAAGTGACGTCCCAGCACCTCCATCTGTGTGTAAATCCACTGGTCAAGTCTTTTAGATAAAACGGAAACGGAAACTCCTTGCGGAAATGAAAACTCTATAAACAGAAACTCATAAAAAAAAACTGAACATTTATTATAGTCTGCTTTCTTACTAAAGTAAATGCTTTTTATTATCGGCTAACAACGTAAACAGAAAGCTTTTATTTTTTTTAACTCCGTTGTTTGTAAAACCACTAGTCAAGTGCTTCCTTGCAGTGCTCTGATTGGCTGTCCGTGCTACTTTGGCGGAAATGGGTCCTGTGACGTCATACCACGGTGCGACTCAGTATATTCGAAAGACTACTATACCGACACTCGGGCATGAACCATCTTCTCTAGTCGCTCCATATTTGACTACAAGGGACACTAGATTAAAATGGAGGTAAAAACAACGGCACTTCTAGTCAAGCCAGTGCTTTGAGGACGGATTTCTTAGGCCTAAAAAAAAGGAGTGTTTCTCAATTCCTTACGTTGCGAGGTTGTAAACGGAAAAGAAAATATTCCATTTGCTAAAAATTTCAGCAACTGCCAACAAATTGAGAAAGCGCGTTTTAGGCCTAAGAAATCCGCTCTGACAGCAGTGGTTTCAGTACAACGCCCTTTTTTTTCCTTCTCCATTTTATTCAGTGCCCCTTGCAGTTAGCACAATTACTGGCTCCAGCATAGAGTTATAACGCATACTCAAATAGCCTGTTTCCTAGTAGAGAAGAGTAAATAACTTGATTTCCCTTCAACATTTCTGCTGATCTTTTAATATCCACGTTAACAGTGTCAGTGCCGGCCCGAGCTGGAGAAAAAGCCTATTCGCCCGCTCGCAGAACATAATAATAACTTACGAAACGAACGACAGGTTGTTCTCGTGTACGAATACATTACTTTGCGTTAAAGTTAAAAGGTTAACCTTGACATCCAATGAAGAAAAATGTGACGAAGTGCGGCCGACTTTAATGGGTCAAGGGACATTTGTACTCGCTGACACCCTCCCTCGTTGCGGGGAGCCTCTATCTCATCTCCATCACTTATTTAGATTTAAGCGTGATGCAGTCACGTCTTGTTTGAAATCACGCATCGGAGTTGTTGGCCTTTCGAAAGCTATTCCTGAGATAGCCCGGTATTAACATCGGTATCGTATTGGCATCGGGCCGGTATTACCAACTTGGGTATCGAAAAGAAATCACAAAAGTCATATATGTGATACATTTTCATTTAATAGCTTCTTAACTCACGTCGTCGTTAACTTGGGAACCACACGACGTAGAAATATGTGGTCTGCGGCATTTTAAACTGGTAATTAAAGGAGATTGGCACCGAATGAAAAGCTGCGGCAACTATAGCCATTTCTCCCGGTATTGGGGGGGGGGGGGGCCCTTCAGCCCCGTTAACGCCCCTGCTTCAGAGCTAATGGTCTAAGGAACATTTCTGTAAACAGACTGTAAAAAAAGTTTTTGTTTTTTTATTAAACACACATTAGACTTACCTAGAATCGTTGTAGATGTTTTGCTGAAAAACTCATAAAAGCATTATGCAAATAACTTTGGCTGAGAAAACATCAGCGTTTATGTGGTGTTGAAGACGTGAAGAACGTTTAAAATGAAATAATAATTATAATGTTACAAATTAACATTTTATAAACACATGCTTTATATACATGCAGCAACAGAAGTGTTTAAATAAAACAGTATCGTTGAAAACAAAACACGTCCGACAACTTACCCACGCCTGTCACTTTAATCAAGCGTTACTTTTCGGGCATAATGTTGACCTTTATTAAACGCAATAAAATGAAATATAAAATGCAATTAAAAACCACACAAAATCACAAGTAAAACAAGTATGTAGTACGTAGGCGAAACCATGATGGATTCTTTAAATTTTGTAGGCTGTGGATCTAATTATTATTTGAAGAGAACCGTAGGGGCCACGTAACAATGTTTCCTAAGAGTGAGGAATGAATAACGAAGTTTGAAAATTTAACAGGCTACCGCGCGTCGACGAAGTGATGAGGTGCCCCAAGTCTAAAGGTGCAAACAAACAACGCTTTCTGAATTACTGCTTCCCTTTATGAAGCTTCAAATACAACAGCTCTGAGGCCTTGAGCCATAAAAAATACGCTCAAATGAGCACTGCAACACTAGCAATCCACACAGCAAACATAGCCTTCGTAGAATAGGAGCTATAGTGCAGTTTGGTCATCCTTTAAAGGCCAGAATTTTAAACCCCAGGATTACAGCTATTTATTTTAATTGCTTATGTGCCACCATTTTTTTTTTTTTTACTTATAAACAACATGCTCTTGACCAATAATGGATTATACGATGGTTTAATCGGAAGGAAATAAAACGTCAGTGATACTTTCAATTAATAAATTTTCTTGAAGTTGGATATAATTGTCTCTCAAGAATATATTAATGTTTCCTCCCAAAGTTAACATAAGAAAACTTTAAAAAAAATTTAAGTGCTATATGTTTGATGTTCTGCAGAACTAAGTGAATTTTTCAACTTTTAAGAATGATTGATTGCTTCAGGTGCCTTCTTCAGGTTTCTTCTTAGTTTCACAATAATACATATTGCTAGTAGTCGCACACAAGTGAAAAAAAAAACGTTTAAGGTGTCCCTAAACTATAGAGCAGTGACACGACGTAGTATTATTGTATATAACTCTATGCTGGAGCCTTAATGGGTTAGCTGCAAGGGGCACTGCAGAGAGAAACAGAAGGGCGTCATACTGAAGCCGATGCTGTGAAGAGTGATTTCTTAGACCTAAAACGCGCGATTTTTGTTGTTGGAGAAAACAACGTCATTTTAAGCCTAAGAAATCCGCTCTTCCGTTGTTTTCCCCTCCATTTTTATGTAGTGCACCTTGTAGTTATGCCCTCCAAAACCCATACTGGTGCCAATATGGCGGCAAATGTCACTGCTCTATAGCGAATGAAAGTCAGGTGCAAGGTGAGGGATTTACTAGTAACATTTCACTGAAAACATGAAATTCTTTTCAGTTTAAATTTTATTTCTCCCACCCTGACAGCGTTAAGTGACGTAGCTCTTCGAAATTAAGCCAGTTTTTCCAACTTTTAAGAAGGAATATATCATTTCAAGAGGGAAAGCGGAACCGCTTCAGGTGCCAAGGAGGTGTCATCTTCCTCTTCCTTATTAATTTTGTAATTATACTCGTAAAACGGAGCTGTCAGGCTTTGTAAAGACGTCTGCGAACATTCACAAAATTACTGTAATTCGTGTTCAAACCATGCCGCAGTCGAAACGCCCTTGCGCCCCTCAGCTAACAGTTGCATGATGTACAACCATGTAATAAATATGTCCACCGCTACCCGTCTGCGCTGGATCCAAGAAGCATTAAGGTCACATGAAAACATTACTTAGTCTTGAACAGCGAAGAGAGAGACTTTGATGGCAGTGCGCATTATTACATCGCTGGGCGCATTGCGTTGTTGGAATAAAGCTTCGCATAAGTTAAAGCTGAATTTCAATAACAGAAAACACATTTTTGCAAATTCTCATTCTCAAGTTATTAGGACTGATGTGTGGCCAGTTCCAGGTTTGATATACCTGCAGTTGCAACTGCAATTGTGTTTTATTTGGATTTGTCGCAATAGAGCAGTGACATTTGCCGCCGTATTGGCATTAGTCTGGGTTTTGGAGGGCATAACTACAAGGTGCACTACATGAAAATGGAGGGAAAAAACAACGGAAGAGCGGATTTCTTAGGCTTAAAATAACGTTGTTTTCTCCAACAACAAAAATCGCGCGCTTTAGGTCTAAGAAATACTCTTCACAGCATCGGCTTCAGCATGACGCCCTTCTGTTTCTCTCTGCAATGCCCCTTGCAGCTAACTCATTAAGGCTTCAGCATAGAGTTATATACAATAATACTACGTCGTGTCACTGCTCTATTCATAAACCATTTCTGTTCAATATCGGAAGACTGAGATTATGCTATATAATGGGCATGTTCATAAACTAACAGAACAACTCATCGCCCGATTACACAAAAAACGACCCCTTCCACCAAAAGTGACGTCACGCTTAAAGCCCTAACTGACAGAAGAATCAACATGGCCGCTCTCTGATTATCTTGTTAGGGCTGGTCCCTCCCTGTTTTTTTGCTGGTTTAATTAATTTGTGAACAAAACACCAACAAAATTGCTGAAATTAAAATTCTTGCTGTGTATCTGTGTTGTCGTGAGCTTTTGCCCAGTCAGGGGGCAACTACGTATTGTTTAAGACAGAAGAAGTTTTCGTGTGAAGCGATGCGCTACTACGTGTCTACAAGGTCAAAATTGCAGCACTCAAATAGATAGTGTGGCGTTTATTGACAGATTTTGACATCTTTGGTAAACCATTCTGCGACGCCATGCAGCCGCGAGCAGCCAGTGACGCCGCGACGCCATGCAAGCGCTTAACCGCAGGCCAAATCTTGCATGTTAACACCTTTCGCAGGTATAGGCATGGTCATGCGAAAAATGGTGCTGCAATAGTGTTTTTTGACCGTAGAAACACCGACTGGAGGGGGGGGGGGCGCTTCGCGCGCTACTGTATACATCGAGATTTCTGTAATCCTAAAACGTATGACGCAAGCAATCGTGAAACTCCGGGTGTGGTCTCATTGTGTGTGCGACCACACATCCCAAGACATGTACGACGCATGCGCTAAGCTTTAACACGGAAGGCCTCTCCAGACAGAAGAAAATTTCGCTCGAAACTATGCGTAACTACGTGCCTACAAGGTCAACATTGCAGCAATCGTGTGGTTGGTGTTGCGTTAAGGACGAATATTGAAGTCTTTTTTACACCATACTACGTCGGCGTGCAGCCGCGAGCAGCCAGTCTGGTTAGGGCTGGAGTCTTTGGTCTGCGGCTATGCGCTTTTGTTTAGGGCTTATGTCTTTTATGAACGGACTCCAAGCAATGATCGAAAAAGTAAAAGGACCAAATGGACCAAGAAAACAGTGTTTTGGCTCACCATGGTTTTCTCACTAATCACCCTTGCGTTGTTTAGTATGGATGTTAGCACGTTTACATTAAATACCGGCCGATGAGTCCATTCATTACTTATGATCGAGTGACGTGTTACCTACTTTTAGTTTAGTGGGTCATTTGCGTGACGACTGTCTCCCCCGGCCAGTTCTTAATTACGTTTACGTCAATATTCCTGTGAAGCAGTGCTGAAAATCCGCCATCTTTAGTCGATGGATTCAGCAGAAAAAAACGCCATCTGCAGTCGATGAGTACGATGCTTCAGCTGTGACATCACGCTGAGGTATCGGAAAATTCACCGAGCGTTTACGAACTAGTTTGATGAGGCGGGACTTAAACGCTGAGTTATTCGACGAGTTTATGAAAGTCCCCATTGTCAGCGCTGCTTACGCTGAGTTAGGTGTTAGCCATAACGGCTTCCTAAATGGAATTGTTTTTGTTGAGAAGTAAGCTGGTCATCGAGGCAGAGCAATTGCAAAGCTTAGTTGCGCCTGAAGAAGTTTTTACCTGTTAAAGGTTTCCGTAAAATTACGGTACGGAGAAGTGGTAATTTGTTTCCAGTTCTTTTAACCATAATTTTCAGATGCATTGTACAGCCTAACGTTTAGGGATGCGGACATGTATTTCATATGTAACGATAAAGGACACATTGGACACAGCCAATTCGTCCTCATTGATATCGATTTTTGATTTAGAACTACGCATACAATTTTATAGTTAAAAGAACTGGACACAAATTACAAGTTTTTAGTGCTGTAATTTTGCGAAGCTTTAACAGCGTGGTCGTTGACTGGAAAGAGCATACTACCAAAGTCTTTGCCAATCAGTGCCGGCCAGGGTAGGGTAAGGGGCTATCATCCTCCTTCAGAAGTCATGGTATACATTCTGGCTTGTTCTAGAAATAACCTCGGATTCGGATGATGTCCTAGCGACGACTAGAAAACTCCTAAAATAAATCTACATTCCTTCTTTATTTTATTGGCTAACTTGCCAATTAATTTCGCTAATTAATTGGCAAGTTAATTAATATTATTTTTCAACTTGCCACTGAATTATTCAGAAGGCAGGTAAGCAGCCACCTTGTGGTGAGTTCGCGCAATTGTCTAGACATCCTTCATTGCAACAGTGCAAAAATGGTATACGAGCACTCAAAAATGAAGAATCCACTCCTTTCAAACTTTGTTTAGGTTACTAGAAGTTACAGTCTATCTCAAAACAAAACTTAAGGGTTCCCGCCAAGCTTTTCGGCCGTGTGAAGTCGTGATATCAAACGCCGAGCTGTTTCGCCAAGCTAATCCCACCGAGTAATAGTTCGAAGGTTAAATGAAATATATGAAATTTGCTTACTTGCCAATTTTCAATTATTTCATTAAACGTTTGAATTCTTCAGTCGGTGGGATTAGCTTGACGAAAGAGCTGGACGTTTGATATCACGACGTTACACGGCCGAAAACTGTGCGGGAAAACTTAACAAGTTTTGTTTTGGGGCAGATATCAGATATTTTTGTTCCAAATTGGCGAAATCCATTTTTTTTTTTTTTTTTTTTTAGCAATTATGAGATGGAAACACCAATCTAACTTTCTGGTCCGTTTCTTTTATTTATTTTTTGTTGGCTTTCGTTCCATTTTGAGGACAGCAGTCACCTTTTTTTCGTATGATTGGTATTTCTTATTAGTACTGCAGTATCTCCTTGCAAACGTACGGATTTATTTAATGTTCAGTTTACTGGCGTTTGCTGATTAACATTATTTGCTGATTGGCATTGTTTTGAAACATTGCTCAAGGGAGCTGTTTGTCATCCACTGACTCCTTGTGAATCTCATTTCTTCACCAGCTCATTAGTTAAAAATTATTATCCTCCCCTCCCCCCCCCCCCCCCTTCCAGCTTACGTGTTACGATTGTGACTGTGCAACATTTTGATTCTAAGCATGCACGAAAACTTGTGTATTCATATTTGTCTTCGTTTTCTTGTACAGGTGTCATCGTAGGTTGTTAGGTGCGGGGGCGGTGAACGTCACGCACAACGGACGGGGACGTGATGAAGACAAGTGACTTAAGAGTGACATCGTTCTGCTGACCACACCTCCGACCAAGAAGATAGGTGAGTCCCATTATTTTATGACCGCAATAAGCGCATCTCAATTGCAAATGACACGTTGTTACGTCCGCCTTTAGGGTGGATAGACAAACGTGCCTCTCGGTCTGATATACCGCACATGTGATCATTGTACAGTTGAGTTCTGGCCCCAAGATCACGGTCTTCTTCTAAGACCGTGTAATAAAGATACGAATTCGAGTACTGACTGAAAGATTTATAGCATGTTTTATTGTTTACGGGAGGGAGGGGTGGGGGGGGGGGTATTATTCACGATGCTTTCATTCGTATTGTTTTATGACGATATGATGGCATCTTCTGTGCGTTTG